>JAGGAU010000255.1:0-18179 GCA_017657275.1 Termitomyces sp. T108
GGCCAGAAGAACACTGCTATTGTTCAGCCTGGGGATATTCTATCCACAGGCTGCCTATATATACTACATTGGTGGCTATGTTATTACTAATACTGTTTACTAATCAGGCCCCAGTATGTAATGGAGTATGACTCACAATAATCAATGACATCGGTGGCTATATTATTACTAATACTGTTTACTAATCAGGCCCCAGTATGTAATGGAGTATGACTGACAATAATTGATGCTGAGTAAGGTCCATGCATATGACTCATCAAGGCTGACTACTAAGAGACAGAAGGGGAAAGGATGGGCCAAGCAGCTGGTCAGATCTGCTAGGAGTAGGCATATTGTTGGACTAAGCTTGGAGTAGGGTTGGACATGGTCTGGAAACCAGTCTCCTGACACACTCAGCATATTTGCCATTATCCTTGTTGAGGATATGTCCTGTCCAAGAGGACATGATCTTGCCCACTGAAAGTACTGTTGGGTTGGCAGAGCTGTTGATGGTCTTCATATCTGCAATGCACATAGCAGAGAGTGTCTTGGGGGAATTTGGAGCATTCTCAGTTGTTGGTGCTATGCTAGGCAACAACAAGTGTATTCAGTGTATTGGACAGTTGGTCCAGCAGGTATGAGCACAGCAATGGCTTGCAAAACAAACAATATGTGATTCACTTCTAAAGGGCAATGCAGCACAAGCCCATAACCTGTTAGAAGTGCATGTCTAGGCAATACAGAGATTATTCCTCAGTCTCTCTGGATAATGACTGTATTCTTGTACCTAGGCAATACAGAGATTATTCTACAATATGAGTAAGTATATTGTTTGTTGTGTAATTACTAAATTGCACACTCACACTCAGTCTCTCTGGATAATGATTGAGGGTGACTGTTGCTTTGCCATGTATATATACTCTCATTTTGTGTCTGTGTGACCCTGACTTGACCCTGGCATCTCATGTGCAACACAATCAAACCAGTGGATAGTGTAATGACATGCATGGGTCTCAACAATTGATGCCTCCAGTGGCAGGCCTAGTTCCTTCTACTTTTAGTGGTGTGTCCCTTGTTGCCTTTAGAGTGGCTTAGACAGGTTCCAACAGTTGTCAGGTCTCTGTTAGAACCTGACAGATATTCATAAGTTTATCCTCAGTCTGAATATATTTGACTGAGTCAACTACCTGACAGATATTCATAAGTTTGTCTGTATAAGTAGTTGTGTCAGAATGTGCTAGCATAGGCAGGACTATTGACTCACCCTCAGTCTGAATATATTTGACTGAGGGCATATTACAGGTGTGTGAGTATATATATATGATTATATATATATGATAGTGGAACAATGGAGAGGAGAGTGGCTGGGTGGCCAGTAAGGGTCAGTGATATTGAGATAAGGCAAAGGGAGAGACAATGATATGGTGGTGTGATAATATTGCAGGTCATAATTGTCAGTGCATGATATGATGTACCAACACTCCTCCTCACCAGGAACTTTGTGTCAGGTTCTGCTGATCATGGGGGCTCAGACCACTGGGCAAATCCTTACTTGGCGCACATGAAGTCTACACACACAACTGGAATTGCAGGGCGTGGCATATGAACAAGGATTTGAGAGGGGAAGAGCAAGTACAGAGGAGTTGAAACTAGTCCAGAGGGCTGTTGAGGGAACTCTGGGGGTCAGAAACAAGCTCTGGGACTGAAAACAAGTCCCAGAAGAGCAAGTATGGGGTGGGCTGGGATTCAAACATGGGACTTGTTAAGTCCTGGGGTTGAGATTGAAGGAAAAAGGCAGGGAGTGGTTGAGAGAGTCAGAAACTTAGAAGGAAATGGAGGCAAAGAGAGAAAGAGGGAGAGAGGAAGAGAGAGAGAGAGAGAGAGAGAGAGAGAGAGAGAGAGAGAGAGAGACAGAGACAGAGATTTAGAGAAGAAGGCTGGGAGAGGGAAAGCAGATAGATTGAGATGAGAATGAGACAAGTAGTATGAGAGTAGAGAGTAGGCAAGTCAAGTACAATGATGACGCCCAAAAGTTGCTAGTGACTGTTTGAGGTTACTGACACTTAGCACCTCCTGTGGAGTAGCATTGAGCGTGCGCTAAAAAGTGTGGGAGTCCTGGGCAGGGTCCCAGCTACTTGTGGAGGCTAAAAGTTTGGTAAGTTTGAAAGGATGTGTCACGATCTGCCACCACTGCCGGTACGCCGCCTGTCACCGCCGGTACCCAACCCCGGCCCCGGCACCTTTAACTTCACCGGGTCAGCTCCATAAACCCCGGGCCCGGACCGGTCCTCTCCAGCGGCCATCAGCACCATCAACGGCCATCACCGCCAGTATACGTCACCTCGGTGCCGACCCCAGCAAACCCCGGACACCCACACCACCGTTAGTGCCCGCCTTGGCAATCCCCGGGCGCCCATGGCACCGTCAGTGCCCGCCCCAGCAAACCCTGGCCGTCGACCCAGCAGTCCCTGACCCATCACCGGCACACCCCGACGACTCCCTCCCCCCAATCGGGCAACTACCATGACTCGCGCATCAACGCATCACCCGGCCCGGACCCTGCACCCCGCATCTCCTGTTCGGTCGACTCCTCGCCTCCCCGCATCGTCCATACCTCTTGTGCTCCCAAAGCAAGGCCCCTTCTTTGTGAGTTCCTTTACGCCACCAACATCCACCGCACAACCTTGCATGGTCTCTGGGCTTCAGCAAGAGCCCCGGTATGCCTTGCACGAACCCTGGGCTCCTGCAAGGATCCCTGCCCGTGACTCGCCACAGAGCCCGGGCCTGAGCCCTGGAGCGTGCCCGCGCCCTTTGTATATAAACCGTAGTATAGTATCTGGTACGCTAGTGTTGATATTGCCATTCCCAGTCTCTAGTTCGTCTATTATTGTTCCCAGCCTATTTCCGTTCTTACATCTCTACTCTTTTCTATCTCATATTTGACTCGACTCGTTCTCCATATTTTATCTCTCGTCTTGTCTCATCTGAATCTATTTGCTTTCCATCTCCGGTCTCCTTCTCCATCTAAGTTCTTCTCCCACCTCTTCTTCTCTAAGTCTCTTTTCTTCTTCTCCTTCTTTCTTCTTTGTCTCGACTCTCGTCTCAAGCCTTGACTCTTTCACTCTCCCCCGCCTCTCTCCAGCCCCAGGACTTAGTGAGCCCCGCACCTGAGCCCCGGCCCTCCACATACTTGCGTCCAGGACTTACACCAGGCCCCGGAGCTCGTCCCCGGACCCTGGAGTTTCCCCCGCAGTCTCCTGGACAATTCCTGACCCCTCCATTGTCACCTTTGCCCCTCAGTCCCAGCCCGTACCGCCGCGCCCGCCCTTCGAGTGTGCATGTAGACTTTGTGCGTGCCAAGTAAGGATTCGCCCAGTGGTCTGAGCCCCCGTGGTCAGCGGAACCTGACAACTTGACTCGCTCTACTCCTTACTCTCTTATTACTCATCTCGTTCTCATTTCAATCTATTGCTTTCCCTCTCCAGCCTCTTTCTCTAAGTCTCCATCTCTGTTTCTCACCTCTCTCTCTTTTCCTTTCTTCCTCCTTGTCTCTTTGTCTCTGTTCTCTTCAAAGTCCCTGACTCTTTCCACTGCTCCCCTGCCTCTTCCTCTTTGACCCTAGCCTGGGACTTAACAAGTCCCATGTTGGAACCCCGGCCCACCTACACTCTCTTTCCCAGGACCTATTCCCAGCCCTGGAGCTTGTTCCTGGACCCTGGAGTTCCCTCAATAGCCCCTTGGACCAGTCTTGGTCCCTCCATACTCGCTCTCACCCTCTTGATCCCGGTTCATACACCATGCCTGCCATTTTGGTTGTGTGTATAGACTTCATGCGTGCCAAGTAAGGATTTGCTCAGTGGTCTGAGCCCCTGTGGTCAGTGGAACCTGACAGTAAGGGAATACTTAGTGATCTAGTCACTAAATTGAAATCCTGCCATAGTTACAGGTGCTAGACTCCTGGCAACAGGAGGCGGTAATGTACCTGGTGGTACCGTTGGCGATATAGGCGCTGACTTGCAATGTTGCAAGGACTGCTAGACTGCTGGTGGTTATGAGGCACTAGTAATCCTGGTGACTTTAGAGAATTGGTGAGAATAGAGGTGCTTAGCGACTTAGAGGGATGAGCTTGCTAAGATGAGATGTGTGCTGTAGGGGTCTCTCTTGTTTTGTGCTACCATTTAGTACAGTTTTTATGAGGCGCTAGGTTGCTGTTGCTAACTACATAAGGTAAGTGAAAATATTATAGTTTGTACATTAAGAATGGAAAAGAAGTTACCAGCGGCATATGTCAAAAACTTCAAGAACTATGATGCAAGGGATGAAATGTGAAAATTTGCCTGAGTCACTCATGGTGTCTGTCCACCAGTTGGATGACCCTGCTACCAAAGACCATAAGTGGACAAATGCATGAAGAGCTGCCATTTTGGCCTGAAACCATCAAGGAGGGGAAGTTGCCAGACATTGGACCAAGGCGCCAAGGTGGAGCTGGTGCCTATGAGACTGCTTCTTGATGCTCCTGTGGTTCCAAGGCTTTTGATCAGGGACCTCAGCTGACCCTTTATGATAAGATAGCGCTTAATCTAATTGAGGCGCCAGTTGATCTTGATGCCACATGAAGCTGCTGAAATCCATGTTAGTATGCCCCCCCCCCCCTAGCCAAGTGCTTATCAACAAGACAATGAAGAAATAGAGGCAAGATGGGCAAAAGCAATGGAAATGATAAGAGTAAGAGAACTGAACTAGAGACCAGGAAAGTTAGGCAATATCAACACTACTATACTAGACGCTATGCTATGACTTATATATGAGGGGCAGGAAGGCTCCAGAGCATGGGCCCAGGCTCTGGGGTGAGTCACAGTGCAGGGGTTCTTGTTAGAGCCCAGAGTTCATGCAAAGAGTTGTGCAATGATGCCAGGACTCTTGCTGAAGCCCAGGGATCATGCAAGAGTGCTGTGGGCATTAAGGTCAGTTGAGTGGCATAAAAGAAGCTCACAAAGCATGGTTCTTGCTTTGAGAGCATGCAGAGGCATAGAATGTGCAGGAGGCAAGGAGTTAACCAAGGAGAAGGTGCAGGTGTGGGATTTGGGCTGGGGTGATGCGTTGATGCACAAGTCATGATGGCTGCCCAATTGGGAAAGGAGGGTGTCAGGGATTGCCAGTGATGGGCTGGGGATCACCAGGGTTGATGCTGATGTGGTGTCAATAGTTGGGGATTGCCGGGGCAAGTGCTGATGGTGGCATTGGTAGCCGGGGATTGCTGGGGTGAGTGCTGATGGTGGTGTTGGTGGCTGGGGATTGCTGGGGTCAGCGCTGATGTGGCTTGCATAGGCAGTGATGTATTGATGGCCATTGATAATATTGATGGCACTGGAGATGGCTGGTCTTGGCAGCGGTCCAGGCCCAGGGCTCTGTGAAGCTGGTCTAGTGAGATTGGGAGTACCAGAGCTGGAGCTGGATACTGGCGGTGGTGGCAGATTGTGACACTTTGATGTATTTGAGTCTTTTCCTTGCATGAGTCATGGTGGTCACTCAAGGCCTAGTAGGCTATGGGGGTGCATAAAAGGAGGTGCGACAAGGGCCTCTGTAAAGAGATCTGCAACGTTGTGCTTTGTGTGAATGTATTGTATGCATATATTGCTGGCTTGGATGTGCTCATACAGGAAATGATATTTAATATTGATATGCTTGACCCATGCATAGAGTATGGATGTCATGACCCACTCTCAGAGCTCATCCTACTACCTTGGGACAACACCACCAATCCTCTACCACCCCAGGGCAACACCATGAACCCCTAGCTACACTGCCAACCTTCACGATGCTGCACCAACCACCACTGCAACACCTGTCACTCCTAGATTCACCACCCTCCCAACCCTGATGCCCAGCAATCACCACAACCCTGGACTTTTCTGCATCAACCTGGACTTTCCCATGGCACAGCCTGCCATCAGACACATCACCTTGGCATCACCCAGCAATCACTTCCATCATCCTGGCAATCACACCAGACACCACAGCTACAGCCTGACTCGCCATCATCTGCATCACCTGGCAATCACTCTGGCAATCATGCCCAACACCCAATGATAGACACTATTGATCTCACTGTCCTGGAGCCTGCCCATCATATACTTAAGGCATAGGTAGCCCACATGTACCAGTAGTGTTGATATTGCATTTTATCTTGTTCAAATCCCCTTCACTTCATACTCTCTGTATCTTGTCTCAGTTCTTTCATCTGTTCCCATAAACTCTTATTCTTTCTCCTAAAAGTCTCTTCCTCTTTCAACTCATTTCCTCTTGTCCTTCCCTCATTGATCTCTTTGACTTGTTTTCACCTCATATCATTCTCATCTCCTTTTCCATCTCTGTTTTTTCTTTTCACAGCTTATCTCACCCCGTCTCACCTCACCTTCCCCTGGACTAAGCCTGGACTTACCCCTCAATCCCAGACCAATGCCCTGTACCCTGGAGCACCTTACACAACCCTGGACTGCCTTAGCAGCTTAGAACTACCTCCTACTAACCCCCTAAGGTCAAGCACACCCACACAAAAACCCCAAACTTAACCCTGGACTTTACCCTCACATAGGACTTTGTATCTGTAGCCATCTCAAGTCTACCCCATAAGGTCTTGCTTAGGAAGATACCCCTGCACTCAACAGAACCTGACAGTAGAGTCTTCTCAAAGGTTGATGGCTGTGTTGTTGTTGCACAGGATAGGTGTCAGCATGATTGTCATGTCATGACTGATTCTCTTGAGTAAAGCATGCAGCCATATGCATTTTTGGGCACTCTTAAAGGCAGCTGCCTTGGACAGGAACACCCCAGTGGCTCCCTGGAGGATTGGACCCACCGCCTCCTCAACTTCAACAATCAAGGAGCCACAGGACAACTCCCCCAAGCCACTCAGGAAGACCTCTGGCAAAAAGCATTCAAACGTAATGATCTGCATGAACTTGTTGACAAAATTCATGCCTCACTCAACCCCAGAACCTTTGAAACCCCCGTAGATCCCACTAGGTCTTTCCATGTCCAATGAGGAGCGCCCCCAAACTCCAACCCCACAAAAGCACTGGAGCAACAAAATCAGGAAGGATGAAATGCCACCTCTACAATTCTACATGCTCTAAACCCCAACAGAGGGCTATTTGAGCAGACAGCAGCATGCAAGGTAGGTCTCTCTGCCTATTCCAGAGCTAACTCCATCCCTAGTGCCTTCCAGATATAGGGACAAACCACACATAAGAAGCCTGCTGCCACACCATCTTCAGGACCCCAGTGGAATGACAATGCCTGCTCCAACTACACCCTGTCCTACATCAATGAATGCACCCTGCCTCACATAGAACCAGCCCTACTTTGCACAGAACCAGCCCCCCCCCTGCCCAGAACCAGCCCCATTCCAACAAGACCAACCGCTCCACTTCAACCTCTACCAGGCCTATGGATGTGGTGCCCCACCTCCAGAACTCCACTATTTTGACTCAGGACCACAGAGGCCACCCCCAGGACCCCCACAAGGACCCCTGGAGCCACCACCTCATGACTCAGGACTACCACTATCCCAAGGCCTGCCACCACCACCACTAGGCCCACCTCAATCCCTGCCTGTACAACCTCCTGCACCTCCCAATGACCCTGGTAATGCAAGGCCACCCCCACCTTGATGGAACCCTGGACCACCTCCTGGCAGTGGAGGACCTTCTGACGGTGGATTCCCAGAAGGCTGGAGCCCTGTGATGAGCGCTTTCCCCCCACTCCAAGGCGGAAATCATTACTATTACTACTACAATGCTGGACTCCCACCTTGCAACTCTGCTCCTGCAAATGATACCCAAGACACCCTCACTCAATAAGGAAAGTTAGACATACAAAAGCCTGAGTCCTTCACTGGTCATAATCTCCATAAATAGAGGACTTACCTTACCCAGTGCCTAAACATATTCCAGGCAAAGCCCATCACCTTCCAGCTCAACAATGCCTGTGTTGCCTTTGCTGCCTTCTATCTCCAGGGTATTGCCTTCGACCACTACACCACACTTCTCTGGTTTAACCCCCAAAACCCAGTGCTTTTGAACTGGCAAGCCTTTGTGGACAAATTTTCAAGTAAGTTCGGAGTATTTGACACCATCACAGAAGCAGAAGACAACCTCTTCAACCTCCAGATGTGATCCAAAGAACGTTTTACCACATTCATCATACGCTTCAAGAAGGAAGCTTATGAGACTGGCTGGAATTACAATGCACTCCAATATGCCCTCCGACATGCCCTTCTCCAATGTATCAAGGATGTTCTCTGGCTTGCACCCAAGCAACCTGCCTATAATGGCTACAAGGCCCTGGTTACACAGATTGATCAATGCTATTAGAAGGACTGCAGCAAGTACAACAACACTCACTCTCAATGGGGAAACTCCAGAGGACAAATCTGGCAGATAGGACCACCTAGTAATACTAATAACCCCCCACAGAATCCTCCACCACCTGCCACTCCTGGAGCACAACCTCCCTTCCTCCAGAACCTGGTCAACAACAATCGACTCCCTGGACCTCGGCCCATGGCTTAATTCAATGCTGGCAACATTGCCAAAATCCCTGAAACCGCCCTCAAAGAGTCCATTGATCCAGACCCACTTGATGATCCTGGACTTTAGGAAGATGAGGAAGCCCTCCTGGCTGGCCGCACCCAGAGCTCTAGCTGACCCTGGATTGACATACTCCTTGACGTCCAGGAGCAAAGATGAAGAGAAGGTACCTGCACCCTATGCAGGGAACAGGGACACTTCATCAGAGAATGCCTAAAATGCCCCACTATGGGCCATGCGGTCTGTACCTTTGAAGGAGAAGAATGTGAGTACTATTTCTCAGAAAATGACCCTATGGTTTAGAAAAGGAAAACCTTCTAAATTGCAGGACCAGCATCTTCCCTACCCTGGTATCACATCTACACGCCATGGTTATAGCTCCAGACACCCCCTCAATCCTCCTCCCTTCACACTTTTTCCAATCTCTGCTTCTACGTACCACTATCACCCCCACAAAAGAGACCATCAACACCCTCATTGATAGTGGTGCCACCAACAACTTCACTGACAAAGCATGGGCCGCCCTTGCCCCTGGACCCCTCAGAGACTGCCCATCCCCATTTGCTTATGCTTCTTTGATGGGAATGCCTCCTCCACCAGCAACGTCACTCATTTCATCCAACTCCCCATCACCTTTGCCAACAGTCAACAACAGGAACTCCAGTTGCTCATCACCAAACTCCATGCCTCAACCCTACTCATCCTGGGACTTCCCTGGCTTCACAGTACAAACTCCTGAATCAACTGACAGAGTCTAACATCCAGTTTGACTAGAACTCCACCACTTCCCATGACTCCATTTTCTTTGACTTATCCACCTCCCCACAACTCCTGCAAGCTCCCCAGACTCCCAGTGAAGAATTCCCAGCACATGCCTCATTGTGCTCTGGCTCTGCCTGATCCTTTGTCATCAATACCAGGCTGGGCAAATCCTCAGAAATCCTCTCAGCCCTTATTAACAGCAGGGCTACAGAATCCTTCATCAGCAACCAGCTAACTCTCCCCCACCAAGACATTGGCAAACCCCTGGAACTCCAGCTCATTGATGAACAACTTGTACTCTCTGGGCCCATTACTAGGTCCCACTCCAATACCCTCACTCTGGACAATGGCCTCCAATTCCCTGTTGACCTCCTGGTAACCCAGCTCTACAAATCCACCCCCATTGTCCTGGGACTGCCATGGCTCTGCAACGTTGACCTGGACATCAACTGGACCATGCTCACTATGAACTTTGACACCCCCAGAATGACCCTCACAGCCATACACCTCCAAACACCATTTTCCCTTGATGGCGCCAAACTCCAGAGCAATACAAAAACCCTGGAGCCCTGGCCATTGTCACCCCTGGCCCCTTGCCCTCCCAATATCCCCCATAATCGATACAAAGGACCCCAGTACCCCACCAGGACCACCCCAACGCTTCTCCTGGGCAAACTCCTCCCCTCATTCACTGACCTCAGCACTCTTGACATTCAAATTATTGGCACTGCACTATTTGCCCAAATCCTCCAGGAGAGTGCACAAGCTTTTCAACTTCACATCACCCTCATACTACCAGAAGAACACTAAGGGCAGAGAACAGCCCTCTAGAGCAGAGGACAGAAGAGGAAACCCTGCATGAAGTAATTCCTCCTGAATACTATGAGTTTGCTGATGTATTCTCTGAGAGCAGTGCAAAAAAGTTACCTCCCCACTGGACCTACGATCACAAGATCAACCTCAAAGAAGGAACTGCACCCCCCTTCAGCAAAATCTACAACATGTCTGAAGTTGCGCTGCATGCCCTCAAAGACCACCTTGACAAAATGCTCAGCAAAGGTTTCATACAACCCTTGATCTCCGCTGCAGGTGCCTCGGTGCTGTTTATCAAGAAGAAAGACAGCTCCCTCCACCTCTGTGCCAACTACCAAGGCCTCAACAAAGTTATCAAGAAAAGCTGGGGTACCCCCTCCCCCTCATTGGAGACCTCATCAATTGCCTCTGGAGTACCAAAGTCTACACCAAACTCAATCTCCAATCAGGGTATAACAATGTTCGAATTGCCCTCGGACATGAGTGGAAGACTGCGTTCCAGACATGGTATGGTCTGTTTGAGTACCTTGTGGTGCCCTTTGGAATGATTAACTCCCCTGCCACATTCTAATACTTCATGAACAACATTGTCAGGTTCCGCTGACCACAGAGGCTCAGACCAATGGGCGAATCCTTACTTGGTGCGCATGAAGTCTATATACACAATCAAAGTGGCACGCGCGGCGTATGGGCTGGAGCTAAGGGGGCAAAAGCAAGTGCAGAGGGACTGAGACTAGTCCAAGGGGCTATTGAGGGAGCTCCAGGGTCTGGGAGCGAGCTCCAGGACTGGGAATAAGTCCCAGGAGAGCAAGTGTAGGCAGGCTGGGGTTCAGACGCAGGACTCATTAAGTCCCAGGGCTGGAGTCAAAGGAGAAAAGATGGAGAAGCGGTGAAAAGAGTTGAGGACTTGAAGAGAGCAGAAGCAAAGAGACGAGAAGGAGGAGAGGGAAAGAGAGAGAAGGGAGAGACCGAGAGAGGAACTTAGAGATGGAAACTGGAGATAGAAAACAGATAGATTGAGATGAGAACAAGAAAAGTGATAAGATAGTAAGAAATAGAGCGAGTCAAGTATGAAATAATGAAGAAATAGAGACAAGACAAGGAGATTGATAGAGATAGTAAGAGAGATGGACTGGAAACCAGGGAAGTTATGCAATATCAACACTACTGTATCAGATGCTACACTACAGCTTATATACAAGGGGGGTGGGCGTGCTCCAGGGCTCAGGCCCAGGCTCTATGGTGAGTTGCAATGCAGAGGTCCTTGCTGGAGCCCGGAGTTCATGCAAGGCATAGTATGGGTGTATCAGGGCTCTTGCTGAAGCCTGGGGACCATGCAAGGACACTGCAGATGTCAGTATTGGTCAAGTGGCATAAAGGAAGCTCACAAAGGAAAAACCTTGCTTTGGGAGCACAGGAGGCATGGACAATGCGGAAAGGTGAGGAGTTGACCAAAGAAGAGGCACAGGGCATGGAATTTAGGCCAAGGTGATGCGTTGATGTGCAAGTCATGATGGTTGCCCAATTGGGAAAGGAGGGTGCCAGGGGTTGCTGGTGATGGGCTGGAGACCACCAGGGTCAGTATGGATGGTGGTGTTGATGGCCGGGGATTGCCGGGCAAGTGCTGATGGTGGCGTCAGTGGCTGGGGATTGCTGGGGCAGGCGCTGACAGTGGTGTGGGCGTCCAGGGTTTGCCAGGTCAGCGCTGATGTGGCGTACACGGATGGTAATGGGTGTTGATGGCTGCTGATGTGCTGATGGCTGCTGGAGAGGACCAGTCTAGGCCCAGAGTTTGTGGAGCTGACCTGATGAGTTTGAGGGTACTGGGGCTAGGGCTGGATACTGGCGGTGGTGGCAGATCATAACAAACATCTTCCATGACATGAGCAACATCTTTGTTACCATGTATCTGGACAACATCCTCATCTATTCAAACTCCCTCAAAGAACACCAGGACTATGTCTGCTGCATCCTAGCCTGACTCCAGGAACACCACTTTCATGCAAAACACAAAAAGTGCTCTTTCTATACTACTGAAGTTGAGTACCTTGGTGTCATCATATCCTTGGACAGAGTTCAAATAGATCCCTTGAAGGTGGACGCCATCCTCAACTGGCCTTCCTCCTGGAATGTCAAGGAAGTACAGTCATTCCTGGGTTTTGCTAACTTCTACTGGAGATTCATAGATAACTACTCCAGTCTTATGAAGCCCCTCAACTACCTCACTTGGAAGGAAACCCCCTGGGCCTGGGACAGTAAGTGCCAAAGTGTCTTTGAACTCCTCAAAAAGACCTTTACTGCTGCCCCAGTATTACAATACTTTGACCTGGAGCTCCCCATTGTCCTGAAATGCAACACCTTCAACTATGCTAGTGCTAGTATACTCTCCCAGATGGACCCCAGTGATAACAGCACCCTCTGACCTGTTGCCTTCTACACTTGCTCAATGATCAACGCTGAACTCAACTACAACATCTATGACAAGGAACTCCTTGCCATTGTTGAAGCCTTCAAACAGTGGCACGCCTACCTTAAAGGAGCCCGGCACTGGATTCAAGTCTATTTGGACTACAACAACCTCCAGTATTTCACCATAACCAAGCAACTCAGTTGCTGACAAGCCCGTTGGTCCAAAATTCTCTCTGAATACAACTTTACCATCCACTACTGCCCAGGACAATGATAAGTACTTGGGAGAGTTTGGACGCATGGAGGCTAAATTTAGTGATCTTATCTGGTACCTAGAACTAATTAGGCTCATCTTATTAGCAGCTGATGGGTTCTCCAAGCAGAAGTCTATAGCCACCAAGAAGCCAACTGGTGCTTCTAACAGCTGGATGGCACATGTTATTTGTTAGCAACTGTAGCCAATGTCTGACAACTGACACCTCCCTGATGGGTTTGAGATTGGATTGTTGGATTGGCAGTTCCCCATGCATTTACCTACTTATAGCCTTTGGCATAAGGGATGTCCTAACGGATTGGCAGACGCCGTTAGCAACTCAGACAAATTTTCAGGTTTCATCTCTTGTGCCATAATTATGAAGATTCTTGACATACACTGTTGGCGACTTCTTTTACATTCTACCTGTTCAATCAGAATTATTCTTGCCTACCTTATGTAGTTAGTGATGGTGACCTAGCACCTTATAAATACTGTACTAGGTAGTAGCCCAAGAATACAATATACATCCCCCTATGCTTCATGACTCATTCTAGCAACAATTATTCCTTAAGTTGCTAACTTGTTCACTTCTCCCAAAACTGTCAATGTTGCCAAATTGTCCCTCATTGCCAAGTCACCCCTAGTCACCAAGTTGTCCCCCATTGCCAAAGTCATCACAATTAGCGCTCTGTATTGCCAGAGGTACCACTGGGTACACTACCACCTCCCATTGTCTGGAGTATAGCACCTGCACCTATGGCAGGATTATGGTTTAGCACCTGATTGCTAAGCACCCCTCTTTTGATTCCTTTTAACTCACCTCCAAACTTCCAGCCCCATGAGTAGCTGGGACCCTGCCTGGAACTTTCTCACAACATAGTACATGCCCATTGCTACTCCATTGGAGGTGCTAGGCAATAGTTTGATACCTACAGCACCTAGCAACTTTTGGGCATCATCAATGACTCAGGAGCAAAGCCCAATGCCCTCACATGGAGACTGGATGTCTACTTCAAGAAGACCTTCAAAGCAGAGTGCAATGCATTCAAGTAATCCCACCTGAACACCTGAATGGTGTGCTGATCATGAATGAGGAAGAGATTCTGAGGCAGATTCATCAGACACCCTGGGACCCCTACTTTGAGCAACACAACCCCCAGAGCCCCAACCCTGACAACCCCCTTAATGACTCCTTCACCCTCTTCAATGACCAGTGCCTTCTACTTTGAAATGGCCATATTTATGCCCCCAACCATGCCAAGGTCCACCTCTATATCTTCTGGCAGCACTATGACCACAAGCTCTGGGGCCACCCAGGCATATGCAAGACCCTCCAACTCATCTCCTAGACTTATTTCTGGCCTGGCATGAAAAAGGATGTCATGCAATATATATGATCTTGCAAAGCCTGCCTCTGAGCTAAGGTACCACAACACCGGCCCTATAGACTCCTCAAGCCCCTACTTGTTGGACAACACCTCTATCTCCATGGACCATATTGTTGAACTCCTGGAGTCTGAAGAATTCAATGCCATTCTGGTTGTGATATGTAGGCTGACCAAACAGGCAATTTTCCTGCCCTGCCAAACAACTGACTCAGCCCCAGAATTTGCCAAGATGTTCCTCAAGCATGTCTTTGCCAAGCATGAACTCTCCATCTCTGACCATGTCCCACTCTTCATCTCCAAGTTCTGGACCTCCCTCTGCAAGGCACTCAACGTCAAGATCTGACTTTTGACCGCTTACTACCTGGAGACTGATAGAACAGGTGAACCAGACCCTTGAACAGTACCTCTGCCTCTACATCAACTATCTGCAAAACAACAGTTGCTCAGGATCTTTGAAGCCTCCACCAATTCCTCTATGAAGAAATTGACATTGCCAACAAAGCCTATGCCAAGCAAGCCAACTCCAAGTGAGAGGATACCCTCAAATGGACCCCTGGGACTTAGGTATAGCTTGACTGACAAAACCTATGCACCTGGCATCTCTTCTTAAAGCTCAATCACAAACAATTTGGCCCCTTCAAGGTTCTCCAGAAAATCTCATTGCACACCTATGAGCTCAACCTACTCTTAGGCATGAAGGGCCTACACTTGGTATTCCATGTCTGACTCCCCAAACACCACACCCCTGACCCCTTCCTTGGACAACACCTGGAGCACCTGCCACCCCTTGAAGTAGAAGATGAATATCAGTACAAAGTTGACCACATCCTTGATTCCTAGTTGATATATGGCTGCCTTCACTACCTCGTCCACTGGAAGGGCTACAACTCCAAAGACAATACCTGGAAACCCCAGCGCCACCTTGACAACGCCCTCGACAAACTCCAGGAGTTCCACCAGCAGCACCCTGCCAAACCCCAGGACCCCCAGGACTAGATTACACAGACAGCCACTATGGGCATAACCTCTGCCTATGAATTCATTAGGAATTCAACTCCCACTAAGACCCCTGCATCCCCCTTTTCTACTCTCACCCAAAAAGACACTCATTATCAGGATGCAAGACCAGGAATATACATGCTAATATTACACAAAGTTACACATCAAAAAAAAAAAAAGAAAAAAAAGAAGGCACAATGACAAGATCAAATAAAAAACTACCAAAATGTCTGCCAGTCTCAAAAAGTACTACCTATGCCTGGCCGCTCCCCCTGGCCCCTGCCTGTCTTCCCTGGTCCTCTTCCAGCCCAAACTTGTACTCCAACAAATCCCAAGCCACCTGCATCAACTCCTCAACAAAGGGAGATGCTAGAGCCTATCCATGAATGCTTCCAGCCATGATTCCACCTCAACAATGAGCTGGTGCTGGTGTTCCCCCCATCAGCCTCACCAACCTCTCAACCCTGTGTGCCACCTCCACTGGAACTGTCTGCCCTACTAGCTCCTTAGCCACATAGAAAACCCCCAAGAAAACTCCATCCAGGAGCAGACAATGCTCCTAGGCCCAAACTAGGGAAACCAAGGTCAGAAAGAGGATGAAAAGAACTCCAGGGCATGTATGCAGAATCTTGGCCCTCACCTGGGCCAGCTCCTCCAATAACCACTCCTGGCGGCAACCCTCCACTCCTGAATCCTGCAGTGCCCATGCCAACTGATTCACCTCCTCCACTGAAGGCACACTAGGCAACCACATGGTCAACCCCGCTCCCTGCACTAGGATACCCTGCAATCTGTCAACCTCATTGACCAAGGCCTCCTGTCAGGCCAGACTCTCATCCCTCTCACATAACATCTCCTCCACCACCCTCTCCAAGGTCTTGTGCTCTACCTATACTCATTCCAACTCCACCCAAACCTCATCCAACTGCACCTCAAAGCCCGCTGCATGCTTGTCCTGGATCTTCACCACCTGCCACAATCCCTCCACCTCTTGCCACAACTCTACGTTTGCATCCTCCAACTCTTGCAGCCACGCCATGCTTGAAGAAATCTCGTGTCTACCCGACATGCCTGCTCCGGCGCAACTTGACAACAGTCCCCAACCTCTCCAACAAAGCCTTCAAACTCTTGATCGTCTGCACAATCTCACCTAGTCAAGGAAACAAACCCCCATCAGCACTACACGCCATGCCACATGACGCCAACCCCCAGCAAGAGGGCATCCCAACTGGGGGAAAAACACATGAAGCCTGGGAGGCCCCATAGGAGGAGAACAAGCCTGGCACTTACTCCTTTGAGGGGCCTGGAGCATGGGGCTCACCTTATGCTTCCCCTTGTCCTCCAGGGGCACAGCAGCTACTGGGGCCACCAGATGCCCCTGGCAACCTTCCTCTATGACTCTGCCAGCTCCACCATCCATGCCCTTGTCCCCTCCTCTATCTGACTCCACACCCATAACAAGTCCCACCCCTGCTCCAACATCATGCAGCATGCCTGCTAGAGTCATGCCACTAAACACTTTTCATAGTTCATGCAACACATGTTGCACATCAACAAATTGTGTCATGACTTCTTCTGGGGGGGGCCGAAAGATGCAAAACATGCCCTGACACATGCAATGGAAACACTAACAACGTCAGCCTGGCTGTGAAAAGAAAAACCCTGGACCACCTACTGAACCATTCACCCAGCACTACTCATACGTTGGGAGACCCTGGGGCCACTGCAACGCCTCTACTACCAACTCTGACATTGCCTCAACCATGTCCAATCTTGAGGCTGGTGGGACCACTGTGATCTGCCCAGTGACCAGAGGAATGTGCACTTTGGAGGACAACAACAGGCCCAAGCGTGATGACTTGCCCACCTGCCCAGATCCTCCAGATGTACTAGGCCTGGTAACTGGACCAACCTCCACAACTCAACCCCCTGATTCTATGACAGCAGCTCAGTAAGCAGCCTGGAGGAGATACTCCCACAGCTTACCCATGATCTCCTCCACTTGGTGCATGTCCTGGCAATGCTCATACTCCCAGAACCAGTGCTGGCCCTGGCAATCCCTGGCTCATCACTAGCAACCTCCAATGCCCTTCTTTCCCAATCAAGCAGCCATCACAACTTGCACATCAACGCATCACCCTGGCCCAAACCCCATGCCCACACCTCCTCCTTAGTCGACTTCTTGCCTCCCTGCCATTCCATGCCTTTGCATGCTCCCAAAGCAAGACCCATGCTTTGTGAGCTTCCTTTATGCCACTCAACCGACCCCAATGCCTACAGCACTCTTGCACAATCCCCTGGCTTCAGCAAGAGTCCTGGTGCCATTGCACAACTCCTTGCATGAACCCCAGACTCTAACAAGAACCTCTGCACCACAACTTGCCCCAGAGCCTGGGCCCACACTCTGGAGCCTCCCTGCCCCTCATATATAAGTCATAGTGTAGCATCTGGTATAGTAGTGTTGATATTGCCCATCTTTTCCAGTTTCCAGTCCAGTTTCATACTCTTGTCATTTCCGTCAATCTTGTCTAGCTCATCTCTATTTCCCAATTTATCTTGTACTCGACTTGTTCTAGTTTCTACTCTCTTATCACTTGTCTTGTTCTCAATCCAATCTATCTTGTTTCCCTCTCCTGGTCTCCCCCTTTAAGTCTCCATCTCTGTTTCTCTCTCTCTCTCTCTTCCTCTTCTCTTCTTTCTCTTTTTTCTCTATTCTCCTCCAAGTCCCTGACTCTCTTGACCACTCCCCACCTTCTTCCCTTCAACCCCAGCCCCAGGACTTAATGAGTCCCACGTCTGAACCCTGGCCCACTGTCACGATCCACCACCACCGCCGGTACCCAGCCCCGGTCCCAGTACCCTCAACCTCCCGGGGACAACTCCATAAACCCCGGGCCCGCCCGGCCCCCCAGGAACCAGCAGCACACCGACGGCCATCAACGGCCATCACCGCCAGTATACGCCACCTCGGCGCCGACCCCG
>JAGGAU010000256.1:0-18076 GCA_017657275.1 Termitomyces sp. T108
CATTGGCTGGCTTACTCATGCTGATTATTGCTTACTCATTAGTGCTTAGTACATACCAGCCCTATTAGTCAATATGTTGTAGTCATAGTGTGTCCAATGTAGTATATAAGTAGGACTGGTAGATGGAACATCCCCAGTCCTAGCAATAGCATTGCTTCTGGGTTTACACACTAGCTTGACTGTAAGCTCCTCAGTGACGACCTTGTCCTCTGCCCTTACCCTCTTGCTCCACCCCTTGTCGGCAGCCTGTCCTCTTGCCTGCCAGCTGCTTACTGCTGTGCCTGCTCAACGCTCACTTCCTCTTGGTGGAGGGCTCGAGTGGTCAAAGCTTTGGCTTGGCTTTCCACAATGGAGCATCCCCTTACATCCACTATCTCAACACTGCTCGCATACAGTCACCACTGCAATTGATCCTTGAACAGCTCTTTTTACTTGTAATGGTGGGGTATTGCCTGAGTCTGCTCTCACCAATGGGATAGGAATGTGGCCCAATCTGTGCAACTGTGACATGGTCTTAACCTGTCATTCTACCAAATCTTGTTTGTCAGGCTGTGGTCATGGTTTGATAACTCCTTCTGAAGTAGGCACATTGTCATCACTTAGAAGTTTGGGCTGTGCTGTCTGTTGATTAGTGTGGCTAGGGGCTGATGAGAGACTAATTCAGGAGGGTGTATGAGAGTGTGAATGTTTCTTATAGCTCTTACAGAACCAGACATGGTGAGTTTTGTAGATTCTTCCAGTGCTTTGCTGTAGCACCTGTAGGCTTTGGAATTCTGTGTGTAGCCAATGAGGATACATTTTATGGATTGTGCATGGACCTTGAGTTGTAAGTTTCCAGTATAAGGATGAATACCTTACATCCTATCTCATGAATGTAAGAGTAGTTCAGTTGCTGTCCAGTCCAGGCTTAATATAGGGTGACCTCCTTGAGAGATTTGGAGAGTATATGTCTGAGGGGATGCAATGCAGTCAAGTAAAATTTGTTATACATGTTTGGTAGACATTCTGTTGCAATCCTCATAGCTCATGCTTTTCTCATAAGCATGCAGTGCATTTGCTCAATGTGCACAGAGGTGTATGCTGCTTCATACTGCTGGACTGATCTTTGGAACAGCAGCTATATAGCCATTTTGTGACCATCAAGCTCACCATCATGCCCCATTCTATGTATATATTCTAAGTTCCCCTTGTGTCTCATTCTTTCAAGCAACTTGCCATGCTTTTAGAGTAAGAGTGTCCCTTTTTTTGAAGAAAGATTGACCAATGTTTGCTTGCAAATTTGTTGACTAGATTCATAATATATCTATAGCCATTTCATGATACAACGGCCTGCAGCTCAGTCAAGATGATTTCTGGTTTCTGTGTAGCCCTCCTCCCTTCTTCATGCACCTTAGACACTGCATTCTTAGTGTGTTTCCTGAGAATGCATGAGTCACATTCTGGTGGCTTTGAAGCAAAGGCAGAGGGAATGCTCCCTATCATATGCATTCGAAAGCATAGGATAAGAATTTTGATAAAGCAAAGGTGGAGGCATCAGAGCTCTATATATGATTACAATAGCAGGTGTAAAAGGTATTGAGGTAGCAGTAGAATGAGAGGAAAATGCTCTACAAGTAACTGAAGGATTTGAAAAATGGTATCTATTGTTTGGCAAAGTCCAGCAAATTTGGTAGTATGCAAGGTAAAAGAAGCTTGAATAGCATACCGTCATGACCTGCTCCTGAAGCACACTCTACTACCCTGGGACAACATTGCCAACCCCCCAGCTACCCTACCAACCACCCCAACAATCCTGCCTACCACCACACCCACCCCAGCCCTGGGTTTGCTGCCTCCTCAACCTGGACCTAGTAGATCATCTGGCAATCACTGCAGGACCCTGACCCTGACTTCATCCATCACTTGGCTCCCAGCAACTACCACCCATCAATCTTGGCAAACCCCATGGAAGCACTCAACACCCAGCAATCACTTGGTGATCACTCTCATCACTCAGCAATCACTTCTGGCAAAACCACAGCTGACACCCAACATCAGACCCATCCACATACAGATCTTGGCACCGCCACTCATGAACTAGTCACACACAGTAGGGAGCCTGGTATACAGTTATAGATACAATTATAGGTACATCCTGGAGCTCTTTGTGGTACAACTATACAGGACTCCAGGACTGATCTGACTCAGTCCAGGGCCCCTGGTACTTAAGGCATAGCTAAACAACTTGTATAGTAGTATTGATATTGAACCCAGATAGCCTGATCTTTGCCTCATTACTCATCCATGTCTATTTCACTTATCTTGTCTGTTTTGCAAACTCTTCTATTCAATCTAATTCTCTTCCATCTCTGAACTTGCCTCCTTTCATCTCATTCTTGTTGAACCTTCTTGTCTCATCTTTGTTTTGTCTCAATTTCCTCTAAGCTCATTTCAACCCCCACCTTGCCTTGCTTCTCCCTGGACCAAGCCTGAAACTCATCCCACTACCTTCTGACCCATGTTCCTCATCCCAGAGCACCTTGCATAACCCAGACTTGTACTAGCAACTCAGGACTACTATTCTACAGTCTCCAACCCATCCATGCCTTATCAATCTTTGGAGCTAACCCTGGACTTCATCCCAATGTAGGACTTTGTCTCCATGATGTTAGAACCAGTGCTTCAATGATACCTGACAAACAGCGTAAGTTAATCCTCAGTCATGTACAAGTGACTATATTAGTAGCAAGACAATATCTGACAGACAGTGTAAGTTAATCTGGACATAAGGTATTGTCAGGAATAGGTAAGTGTATAGGATATTTGTAGGACTTACCCTCAGTTGTGTACAAGTGACTGAGGATTTGTGTATCATGTGGTAGTATATATACACATGTGAACAATGGGGGTCAAAGAGTAACTGAACAATGGAGAGTAGGTGAGTGGCATCAGCCACTGGTAATGGCCATTGATGTTGGCCATAGGAGTGCAAGGTCAAGATGCTTTGTTGGCCAATTTTCTTGGATGCCAACACATAACCACCTTGAGTCTGCCTTGTAAGGTCCTGCTTAGGAAAGAAGCCCCTGCAGTCAACAAAACCTGACATATACACCTAAGCTTTCAAAGGAAGTAGAAAAGTCATCTTTAGGGGCTGAAGCACCTGAGAGATTGAATTATAGAGGCCAGGATGAAGCAAGCAAGAAGAAACTTCTAGAAGCAAAGAGAATGTAGACTGAAGCTAAAGACTTGTTCCATGGTAAAGCAATCTTTTGAGGCTGCAGCTAAGTCATGCAGCTAGCAGAAAAAAATCCAAAGTGTATTAAAATAAGTATCAACAGTATAGTAATAGCTAATTACCTTGCAGAGAAAAATCTAAAAAGACAAATTTAAGGATTTCAACAGATAGGTAAGAAAGAATTATAAGGAAAGTCATGTGATATGGCATCAAGTTCTGTGCATGTGTGCATGCAAATGTCATATTGTATGATCACAAGAAGCAGAGGCCTAAATGTAGCTCCTAACAGATAAATGTATCTGAAACAAAAAAAAAGAGAAAAGTAAACATAAAAAAGAGAAAGAGGCGTTGCCTCAAAGAAATGGTTAGAAGTCATGTAATATAATATTAGGTTCTATGTGTACATGCATGCACCAACATCATATGATATAATCACAAAGAAAGCAAGCATAGAGAAGTTGAAAAAGAAGAAGACAGCAAAAAATTGAGATAAAAAAGAAGCAGAAAAGATGATCCCTTGACAGTAAGCCATAACCATCTGGGGTAATAGCACAAAAAGGATGTCCCCTGACAGTAACCCTATAATTGAGTCCCTTCTCATTCATCATATTTATAGGTGTTTCTTAACTTATTGATTCTGATATGATTAAGTTTGTAATTTTGCAAACAGACTTGGAATCAGTTGCAAGTGTGTTATGCTAATATTAAATAAACAGTTGCTGTGGATCAGGCTTGCAATCTGCTTTGCATAGAGTTTTGAGAGTCCAATCTGTTAAGTATAAAAGTTGACATTGCTGCCAGTGGTGATCTTTACAAGAAGCAGAGTATTTTTAATGGTCATTCTATTGTAGGACAAAAGAAGATGAGTCAAAAAAGAAACTGTCCCGGAGAGACTTGAACTCTCGATCTTCCGATATAAGAGTATAACAGTCGGACGCCGTAACCAACTAAGCCACGGGACATTACATAATGCGGATCCTATTTTGCCTGATGAACCATCAAATTCCGCAAGGAGGGTCCTCTGTCATCTAGTTCAGAAAGTATGAAAACTCTAACATCGTTGTCAGAAGAAGGTCCCTCCAAACTTAATTTCCCCCTCTAGGTCCTGTTTCACGCCGTCGTCGCCTTCACTTCATTGGGCTTGTGAAGTTATTTAGATTGATTATCGCATTTTCTGGCCCTGACAATCTCAGGAAAATATGAGGTGTGCTGATCATGGATTGTCCCTGACTTTCTGGACATTTATCGCATGATCACACATACATCCCTTCAGGCCCGCCATTACATTGTGCCGCTACACATTCCATCACGCTGTGTACAATGGGCCCATTATTCACGTCTATGCACATATAATCAATTGGACCCAATAGCACCTCAGTTACTTCTATCGGACTGAGGACGAGTTACCTATACATTTACAACATACAATCAGTGTCTAGAACGATACTTGTATTGTTTTTAGGTCACTAAGTCCCCAGTCGGGATTTTCAACATATTGAAACAAATTTGCACGAGGCTGGAACGCGTATCTAGGTTCTGCCGATATTTGCTACCGACCTACAGTACATTTCATAAATTTATATCCTAGAAAGAGACAACGCATCATTCTTTGAATCTCTCCTCAATCTATACAAATAGCAGTTATCATACCGGGGCACTAGCGCAGCTGCACCGAAAACTCCGTATGTTGATTTTGCATGGCATGTCGGAAAGCATTTACCTCAGGTCGAAGGTCCTGTCCATGCATCAAGCAATTTATTCTACCCGTGACGGTTTTGTCCAATGAATCTATTCCTTGCTGTATCAAACAAGTGCCCAACAATCTTGATTTGAAGTTTGCATGCCAACTCTCAATGAAATTCCGTGTACGTTGAATTGGATCTTAGGTTCCTTCTACTATATTCTGGATCTTCGTGATATATTTGACGCTCAATCTCATTCTTCTTTGAAATCAGTAGGAAGGCTGCTGCGCCTCTAGGTAGACAATAAATAGACTCCTTGAATCGGTATAATAGGTTTCATCTCTGTTCCATTTGTTCCTCAAATTTTCAGACCTTGTGCTTTGGGTACTGTTCTCTTTTCTGAACCAAGGCTGGTAGGGCGAACTATCGGTGCAACTAGGTAAAGGCTCCACTTCGGCATTTCAGGTTGGAGCAATACCAACATATTTCCAAGGCCTTAGAGGGCCAGTCTTCCAGACCCGGGTTACGAATCATGTTTTTGATAAGCAAAAGCTGGTAATCTGTCTCAAACCTGGACCCCTGAAGCAAATTTGTGTACCACAGTAGTTCTTTCGGGAGGATCGTTGCAAACTACCTTGACACGGGTCTCAGAATCAATCCCCAACAGACCAACAAGACGAAGCCAGGACTGGGAGTTAATGAATAATTTATTTTTTCTTTTTATTTTTGTTATTTTTTTTTAATTTTATTTGGTAATTTAATTTCTAACACGCTTTCTCTATTCAAACACGTTCCTCTCGCCCTTGATTCCTATTCATTTACCCACCACAACAAAACATCTCGGACGATGTCCTCGTGTCTGCTCATCGTAACCCATCTATAGATATGTCCATTAGAAATTGATAACTATAAAGAGAGGTGTACACGCTGGTCTACGCTTGTCTGGTTTCAGCCTGAACTTTATTATTAACTTTGTCAGTTGGGGCTTTAGAGGTGTAACACGTTGACATATAGGACAGGAGCTCATTTCCATGCAGAACGACAGCGCCTGCGATGTCATCCTGATCAACAAATGTACTTACCAGGAGTGTGTCGCTTGGTGTCTAAGTCTCTAGACTCTCTTGCCGGGGAGAGTACACCTCAATCATAGCAGATGTCACGGCGACCTTAGTCCCGTGTCTCCCCAGAGTCCCCGCCAAAGAGGGTGATCCAGAATAGGTACACATTTATCGTTTCAAACACTCGAATCATAATCATCTGGACTTTGCAACATAATGATGGTGAAACAATTAGGCATGTATGCAAATTATGTCAGATTGTACGCTGATGGAGCGCAGCAGACGCGATCAGCTGGCACCACGCGGTACAACTTGCGCGACACTGACCGGGCAGTGTATGTCATTCAAGGAGAATCAATCATGGAAGGGTAGAAGGACTTCGGTATTCCGATTTTGACAGGACCACAGGTAAACGAGCACGCATATGACTGAGCTTGGCAACGACAAATCATAATTCCCTTGATTTCGGTTCTGTTTCTTTTTTTCTCTTTCAGGACGCCGGTGACCGACTTCTGATTGGAGCCAAAAGGACAACCAGGATAGGAAGGAAAATCAATATACACAGGCGTAGATTCAGCCGAAGGCTAAAGATTGCCCGGGGTTTGACATGTGACGGCTGAGGAGCCCGCAGAGAACTGTAGAGTACTGCTGCCATGACACGTCACTTGCCGCAGTCTATGTTTCATCAGGCTATGAGTGAGTGCAGATGGGGAGACTTATACAAGTGGTTGAGGCTCGCGGCGAAGTCAAGACTGACTCTATGGGTCGGATCTTTGAGTGACTGTGACGTGGAGATTCTTTTGGATTTATCATATTCTTGTGGCGATCTTAGTTCCAAGGATTAGGATCATGTTTATAGATTCTTTCTTGAACCCCGAACCCAGAATGCAGGTAAGGTCGTAATACATAGAATCTGAGACGTTGAGCCGGGAGAACGTCGGGCATTGTGCGATCTTGAACGCGGAAGTATTACACGTACTGCACGGAACGGACGGATGCGTGTATATTAGAATGAATGAGGCTCCTTTTCTCCACATGGATCAGTCCATCCAAACGATAACGCGCACATTGTTTTCCGAACTCGGACAAAATAAAAACGTATCAGCAATAGAAGCAACTTTCATTATGAAGCATGGCGAAAACAGAGAAGACCGGAGAAGAGTTTATGGTGGTTACATGCTGCCAAGTGTCTTCTCTGCCCCATTTTCATTGAATGTCGTTGCAAACCCTCTCCCTCTTACACGCGTCTCATATCTCACGATCAGTCCTCTTGCCCCACCACTTACAACGCGCACATCGAACCCGGCGAGATCCGCGTATACACCTAATCAAGACCACCAGCCGCCTTATCGGCCTCGACATCGAAGTTTTCTACCAGGTCTGGGACGTCGTCGTCGTCGTCCTCGGCGGCAACGCCCGCGGATGGCCGCTGTTGTTGAATAGCTTGGTAGGATTCCGCAAGCTTCCTTAATGACGCGAGGGAGTCTGGACCCAGCTGATTGAGAATACCGGGTACGAGCTCAGTGAGCTCTTTCACTTGTCCAGTGCCGTAGATTGCAAACGTGTTGGCCGAGACAGCGGCGTGCACTGTCAAAAAAAATTGCGAGAAGAGGAAGGGGGAGAAGGTCAGGGCCGTGCAGTATATAGAAGTAAGGGTGGTGGCTCACCCTTTGGGGCAGTAAAATGAAGCACATTTCCATCTTCCTTAAACATGTTTACCTCCTCAACGCCGGGGATGGGCTGCACATTGAGCTTCTTAAGAGCACCTTGGAGCTTTTTGTCGTCCTGCGCGGCCGAGGGCTTGGTTTTTCGCACGATTTTTCGGCGCACGGTTCCCTTTCCACCTAAAGGTTCCACGTCAGTTTTCTCTCAACAGACTTCATTCGAACGGCAGAGAACATACCGATCCTGTTGGCAGCTGCCACAGCCTGGAGTTTTGCCAATTTAGCGGGGTCCATGATGTTTTGCTTTTGTAACTAGGCCGGCGGGAGTGCTGGAGGCCCTTGACGTGCTTGTCCCGATTGAAAAAGTGGAATAAGGTTTGAAACAAATAAGAACACACAAAACCTATCAGCCACCATCGCTTATGATCGAACCCGTCCAACTTCTCCAGAATCCATGTCTTCTCAATATCATCTTAGGCCCGCTGAACCAAAAGATGTGGTGAGAAGTGTTCGGAAGGAGACATCTTCTCAGACTCAGTCATGTAGCCAGTTCTCCTTGAATTGATCATTGGCCTTGTATGTCGATCGTACTGAATTCCATGTAATTGCTGATTAAATCAATTGCCAAAGGCGGATTATGAGAAGGCACGCGATTCTGTCCAAGCTACTCCAGACATTGTAGATCTTTGTCACGGTCTCGTATTTTCTCTTCTAATACTATGCAGCTTCACAAGAATCTATTTGAAACTCCATATGCGCACGCATTGATCGCATTCTCCGGACCCGCGGGGGTCGCCGGCGGCGAAGCCATCGGCTTCGCTCTCTATTTCTTCAACTTCTCTACCTGGACTGGCAAGCCGGGATTATACGTGCGTTTCTGCGACGCCCTATAACCGTTGCATCCATCTGACTCAACCGTCGAAGCTTGAAGACCTTTACGTAAAGCCGGAACATAGAGCCAAAGGAATCGGCAAGGCGTTCTTTGTCGAACTTAGCAAGGCTGCACAAGCCAAGGCGAGTAACGTTTATCCCGTTGTCATTGTGATGTCGTAACTGGAACTTGTCCGTTGGTGGGGAGGGATTTCGTGACTAAAAGCTAACCTTATCTTCATTACCCAACAGGATTGTGCGAGGCTTGACTGGAGCGTACTCAAGGTTTGTAATGCGGACTGTTCTCTAAAGTCATGGAGGCTTTAATTGTCATCTCATCCATGCAGTGGAACAAGCCAGCAATTGACTTTTATGAGAAAACTCTGAAAGCAACCATGATGTCCGAATGGGTGGGCATGAGGCTTGAGGAGGACGGCATTGAGGATTTGAAAAGACTTGCTCCCAAATCATAGACTTGTATAAAGCACGACACGGAACACGAAGCCTGGGTAGAGCCGCAATTGCGGTAGGAATGATTTTTATGTTTCCAGAGCGCGAAAGAAGTAGAACACTTCGATCGTAACTGTTAAACGCCGTCATAATTGGCACCCCCTGCCTGATTGATCGCCACGACCACAAATTTGGAAGAAAGTCGTGTGAGTTGTATGTTCTCACAAGCGAAATGGTCCTACAAACCTTG
The DNA here is from genome assembly GCA_017657275.1 of Termitomyces sp. T108. Classification (NCBI taxonomy): domain Eukaryota; kingdom Fungi; phylum Basidiomycota; class Agaricomycetes; order Agaricales; family Lyophyllaceae; genus Termitomyces; species Termitomyces sp. T108. The sequence goes on from JAGGAU010000256.1 coordinate 9,189, forward strand.
CGTAACTTGACGACAATAGGATCCTCCTTGAGGTCATCTTTCACTTCCGCCGCGACCTCTATTGAATATACCCGCAGAACTTTCTTGACGTCGGCGGCCTGGACGGAGATCTAGGAAATGTGGATCGTAACGGGAACCATATACTTGTCCAGGGAGAGGGTGTACCTTCGCTTTCCTCATAACCTTGCAGTTCGGACCTATCCATACCTGTAAACCGTGGGTCAGGGCGAAGAGTATATTAGACAAGGTAACACGATAGTCACCACGAGTATGAACTTCTCGCGCGTGGACTCCTTGTCATTTGAGTAAGTAATACGCGCATAAGCGTACGACGCCTTTGTGTCATCGAGGACTTCGCGTAGCTCTGCGAGGCCACCTGTGCCCGTCTGGGTGACTTGAAGCTTGTCGGAACGATCAGAGATGTAATCCAGGAGTAGCCAGTTTGTATCAGACTTGTCGGAGCGGACATCCTGGTAAGCTTTGAGGTGATTTATCAGGATCGTTTACCGAGTAAATGAGCAGTAGCATATCAGACGGAAAACGTCTTTCATGATTGTACCGCAGCGGAAGCAGATTCAAACAGAATACAGACCTTCGTCGATATTAGGGTCAGAAAGGTCGGCCATAGCGTACAAAGCTGTATCGCGTGTCTCTACAGCCTGATGAGGAAAAAACAAATACGTACGCTGGCAGAGATTAGTTCGAGGCGGACACGGCTTCTACCGATCACTCATATCAATCCAAATTAGGCAAATACAAAATTCTTTCAATCATCCATGTTCCTCAGTCTCCGCAAAGTTGGTCCCTGCTCTCGTGCTCCCTTAGTTCGTTTTTATTCCATACCAATATCTCATACTTCACGGCGGAAATGGGCTCTTGAAGGTTTACCTCGGCCCCGCTCTCTCCTCGATGATGACAATACTCCCGTCGACCTTTCAGAGGACGACGACGCCGTGAATGGCGTGCGCCCCAATACTCCACCTTTACATCTCCGCCAACCACCGAAAAAGCCTACCCCACGGGAGTACAAAGTCCACAGGGAGGTTATTAAGAAGAACTTTCCCGGCGGCTGGAATCCACCGCACAAAGTCTCACGAGAAGCAATGGAAGGCATTCGTCAGATGCATCGCCTGGATCCTGAGAAATTTAGCACACCCTTACTTGCGGAGAAGTTTAAGATCAGCCCAGAGGCCGTGCGTCGGATCCTGAAGAGCAGATGGGAACCGTCGAGGGAGAAGAGACTGAAACTTGCGGAGCGAGAGAGGACAGCAAAGATGGAGTACTTTTCGTTGAAAAGGGTAAGAGAGAGGATGGAAGCTCGTGCGGCCAGGGAGAGCGCCGATGTTGGCACCGACCGCGACAGGCTCCAATTCGAGTAGACGGGAACTTCTTCCGCGCTCGGGGAAGATCACCTCGTGGTGGCGACGATGATTGTTCACGTTTAAATTTTATACCCTTTTTCCTAATTCTTGTATAATGACATTCCAATCTTCACGAGGCCGAGTCGGCACCGCCAGAGTGTACAAGAAGATGAGGAACAATAAATTTGTTTGTATTGTGGTAGCAGTGTAACTCAAGAGTGTTTATACAGATACGTTAGAAATAGATACTTGAGACGTCTAGATCATTATTACAGTGTCAAAAATACGGTCCGCGGAGTGCGACAGATATATAACACAGGTTTCAAAAACTGATAAAGTATAAGTAGAAATAAAGGGAACAAAAGGCACGACGAGAACACTAGATCAGGTCGTGCATGGATATGTCGATCGCCAGCGACTAAATCACAGGGGAACGTTGGTTCGTTCATAGCATATATAGCCAGTCTGGTCTGGAGGCGGCCTGCACAGAAGGATATCATTCCAATTGGGGACAGGATTCGTTTTGTGACCATGCTTGTCGACGACCGTGTGGCGGAAACCCACTAGGAACATTGCCGTGATGAGCTTGAGCTCCACCTTGGCAAGTCTCGTTCCCAGGCACAAAGTCTTGCCTGCGTGGAACGGCGCATGATCAGTATCATCATTGCCAACGTAAGTGTTCATCTACCCCAGGGGTGAATGGACACGTTAGAAAAAACGTACCTCCTCCCCATCCGACGTATGCGAAGGGCACATTCTTGATATTGTCCCTACCAGGGTCAAATTTCCATGGATCGGGATAGAGCGTTGGATCGAGGTGCACGTCGCTGAAGGGATATATGACGTAGGCCCCAGTAGGTACTAGTTTCCCATCGATATATAGTGGTGGACCTAGATTACGCCTCATGGCCGTATGAGGTTGTGCCACCCGTGTAGTTTCTTTAATTATCGCATCGAGCACAGGGGTCTCTAACTCCCAAACATCAAGGGGGATAGTGGCGAGGCGCGAGGAAAGCGACTCGAAGGGCGAAGTTTGAGTGTTAGCAAGTAGGGACTCGACTTCTGAAGTGGCTTTTTTCCGCCATTCGGGGTGACATCCAAGGAAGGTGATGAGCCAAGAAGCGGTCGTCCCTGTTGCGCGTGCGCCGGCGATCAAGAGCCCCATTATAAACTGTAGAAACGAGAACGGTCAAGGTTTGCGCAGAGAACAAAGAAAGTATAATTGGTGATAAACTTACTCCAACCACGACGAGCTTTTCATCCCCGTAATCGAGGAGCATCTGCAAGGTGTCGCTATGTGAGATTCCATTCTTTTCCCGCTCCTGGATAGCCTTGTTAATGATATCGTATATTTCCTTAGTGGCCCAGAGTTTTTTGATCATGGCAGGGGCCGGTAACCAAGGAAGGAGAACGGTGGCTGGGGTGGTACCATTATCGAGGGTGTCATACAGATTTTTCAGCCGTCCCACGGTAGTTGGGTCGTCTGATATCTCAGCACACGACAGACTCCGTAGGGTAGTCTGGAACAGAAGCTGTGCAACAGGTAAAAGAAAAACTGGTGAGTTAATGGACTGTTGGAGAGAAGACTAATTATGCCTACGGAGTATATACTTTCAAACGGGTCGAACTTTCCGGACGTACCCCAGCTTTCCAATATCCGCCGAGAATCATTCAGAATTAGTGGGATTACTATCATTTAAAGAACAAGAAGCATTGGTGATGGAGAAAGAAAGAAAGAAAATAACGCACAGTCATTCAGAGACGCTGAATGTTGAACTTGTCCCAAGCGTTTGTGTATCATGGCGATTCGTTGGGGCTCCAGATTCGAAGTTACTCCTCGGACCATTGGAATCTGGACAAAGTTTAAGGCGATGATAACATCAGACTATAGACTCGGCCCACTGCTCCCGATAGTATTTTGAAGCCTTCTGTTAGGTCAAGGCCTTTTGCGGTAAAGAACGCTTGACGCGCACTTTCACCTGACACAACTATCACGGTGTTCTATTCGAGTATTTGAATGGTAAATAGGTACAATATAATCATAAATGGATACGTACGCGTAAGAGCTGGAACTGAAAAGCAGAATGTCCTGTTGCCTGGAAACCCCAGGTCAGGAAGTCATAACGTCGCCGAAAGAATGGCAAGATAGCAAAGATCGAGAAACAAGGGAGCGACAGAGGTGCATCAGCCTCGTTGGCCTCGAGTGTGGAGGTAACGAGGACTATGAGGAGGAAGATTACGACACCAAGGGTGAATTGGATGGCGAAGGCCGCGGAGAGGAAGGCATGAGCAGCGGCTTGGAGACCAATAGAATAGGGCATGGCGTAAATAGCAATTCTGGAGAACAGGGAACGCACTCGAGCCAAAGAGGGAAAGGGCCGTTCGTAGTGGGTACGATGATTATTGAACATACGAAACGCGCCTTTATAGTTCGTACCAGTACGGCCTGCCCGCAGAGGCCCGCAGCCGCGAAAATCTGAATCTAGATTTGTCCATTAGCCGGGGAACAAAATCCATTTCATTGTAACCAAAGCGGAAGCAGAAGAGATCGGGACATAAGGGTCCGCAACGTTTCCTCAGATCTGGGTTGTGGCAGTTTGAGGGCGATCCAATGGAGAGGTATGACCGGCACCGAAAAGGTATTGCCGTGACGGAGGAATCCGACCTGCTGGAAGCTCGATCACACGTGGAAAACCATCCCTCTTATTACACCCACCAAAACAGAGCATATTCTGTTTCAAGCAACAGCGGAGACCACCGATTCTGCCCGATATTATTACTGTTGAGCGGGTGCGTGGAAACTGGGGTTCTGATGACGACGGATCGGCTGTAATCCCATCATCACCATTCTTCTTGAGCGGCAGTTAGGATTCGCGCTTGTCGTGATCATATGGACATCTTTTTCGAGATAGACCCTCTAGAGTTCACCTTGAGTTCGGCATCTCGGCTTCCATCATTTCTTATTTCTCATGGTCCGCGACGCGCTAATACTCTGTAACTGGAGACTTGTGACATCCAGACGTTGGGCTAGTGATCACGAAGTAATGTTGTTTCAACCTGAAGGTCACCGCAGGCATGCATCATCATCAAACGGTGCCCCAAGGATCTCACGACAGATCGGCCCTTTGTAAAATACTTCTCAGTAGAATGAGGATCCACATAGCAGGGAAAATGAAGATCATGTAGGTCCTGTTTCTATTGAAAGTTCTTAGCTAGGAAACATATTAAGAACTGTGATTCCCAGATGTCCCTTTCGCGCTGTATATCTGGTTCGGAATAAGTACATTGACAATTGAGCAACACATCATTTCGTTCGACAGGACGACACTTCATACATCCTCAGCGCGTGATTCCTGAGCTCCGCCTTGTGACAAGGGGAATCACTGCGATAGTCGACGGCCGAAGGCGGACTGTTTCAGCAATCAACATATGGAAGACGCTGACAGCCGATAACCAAGGGCTTTTAAAGCTCCATTATAGTGTGCTAATGCCGCCAGGACGACCAAAAAATGGAAAATCTGATGCGACGCAAAAAAATAATCGAATCGACCCGGAGACAAACGCTCTGGAATACGATTTGCACTGTGAAAAGGTTCACTGGTTAGATATACAGATCCATCCTTAATCGCTTAAGAGGGAAGTGATGATGAAGGAAGCAATGAAGTGAGAACAACATACTAAAGCAACGCGCCGATGACGTAAAGGCAGCCTGAAGCCAGTAGCCATCCAAAACCCATGTCAACGAACAGTCGAATGGACCCGTGAGTTACAAGCAAGTGGGTCACTGGAACGACCGCGGACACCCCCAGGCCCATGAAAACGGCCGTTCGAGCTCCCCGATGGGTGGGCTTGGCATAATCAGGGTGAAGAACTATATATGCAGCACCTGTGGACGTGCAACAGCGAGCGAGCATGATCAAAACTCGTCTTGATCATGATCGTTTTCACCTACCAAAGCCAATTACTGTAATGGACAGCATGTAGAACAGCAGAAGGAAGGACTCGCAATGAAATCCATAATAGAGAGAAGGGTAAAATGACCCGACGGTCAGGATGATTATTCCAGAATAATCAAATGCATGACACGAGGAGGAGACCTGCGAGCAAACGTGAATTTCTAACTCAGACGCGTTCAATATTGGATTCCATGAATTAGGCGCACCTTCTCCGAATGACAAGTCACGGTATGGTAAAATGCACTCGCTGACAAACAAAACACGGCAGAGCTCAAGAAGATAGAGAACACAGCCATATCTAACAAAGTCGATCCGGGAAGAGCGTGGGTATTGAAGTCAAGTAAGAGGTAAGTAAATAGTAGAGCGCCCCAGAGATGGCTGTGGATATTAACTGTAGAAAGTCAGATGAGATAGAAGACCACGGCAGAAGGGAGGTACCGACTTGTTTCGTTGTGTAAATCTGTTGACCAAGGGATTAATTTGATATCTATGTCAGACAGAAAAACGGAGACCAACATGCATACACTGATCGGAAGCATCCAGACCAAGAATACTGGGCCCTGTGCGAAACCTAAGATAGAATCGACAAAAGAGTGGAACCATTCTCTTGCCGCCTGTATCCCGTCAGAATGTATTCGTTATCTTTCTGCCAAGCTGGAAGTTCTGCCCAGGTCATCGTTAGTAATAATGTCCGTGACTTCTCCGGTACGGAGGACTTCTTTGCTAGATCACGATGGCGAGCCGCAATGACCATAGAAAAGCCACAGGCTAGAATGAGTAAGGAAGTCAAAGAGAAGGGCCCTGGATGAGTTGGCGGGACATTAGTTACCGTGACACGTGATTAAATGGATCGGAGCCCATCAAGTCCTAACAAGACTTGAGTTTATAGGGACAAGGCGAGCTTTCTCGCCAAACTCTAGTCGCTGAGGTCTAACTGTCATCTTCAAGAGGTTCAGCAAACTATCTTGTTTTCGAATCCCTTCTGTTCCGGTCCGGCATGAACACTAAATTGAACGTCGAAGGAGTCCTGCTCTTTGAGCAACCATTTTCTCGCGTACGTCTACGAGATACAGTTGTAGAGATTGTGTATGCCGCTCAAGTGCCTATTCTCAGGTTCCTTATGAAAATTACCGAAAGATTTTTCGTACTTCTCAGAAGAACGTTGAAAGGGATCTAGGGTTTGTTCAAACGAACTCCGCAGAGCTTGTACAACGCGGAGCGAAAGGAACCCTCGACAGAAACGAAGTTTTTGTTTCCATTGATAACATGATTGGAAGGGTGAAGAGCCTGAAACGCAAGGTATGTACGCACTACCGAACCGAAGCTGATGTCCGCTTATGTTTCGGTGGGCAGCTTTTGGATCTTCAAGAAACAGGAAAGCCAACGCAAGACGTTATGCGAGAGCGTATACATCATCTTACGGTGATCGAAACTATAGCTACTGCAGGGGGACTTGATTATGGAAGATGGGCCGACACAAGGCTGGATCGATGGTTGGTCGACTGGTGCCTTCGCTCAGGAATGGAGAAGACTGCCAGAATGATTGCAGAGGACAAAAACATCGAGGTATGTCAATAATCAAGATTTTGCAATTCGAACGCATGTATCACGCGGCCACACTTCCATCACCTCAGACTCTCGTAGACATCGACCTCTTTATGGACATCCGCCGAATTGAGAATGCACTGCTAAAGCATAGTTGTACGGAAGCTTTGGCATGGTGTAACGAGAACAAGGTTGCGCTTCGAAAGATAAAGGTACGATTTATAAATTGCCTTTTCCTGAGTACTCATCATGAGTGTACGTCACAGAGTCCGCTCGAATTCGACCTTCGACTACAGGAATTTATAGAGCTATCGAGGGCTAGGAAATCTGAAGAAGCGATAGCATATGCCAAGAAACATCTAGCAGCCTGGCATGAAACACACCTACAACAGATCCGCACAGCCTCCGCGCTCCTGGCATTTCCTTCCAACACCACTTGTGCGCCGTACAAAGTATCTGTGCACATCTCTCTGTCATAGCACTAAACGTTGATATTGTCATCACAGAGGCTTTACGATCTTTCTCGGTGGCATAACCTCATTCACACTTTCCGCACAGCAATCTATACTCTCAATACTCTCCCCACGGAGCCTCTACTTCACCTTGGTTTGTACGCTGGTCTGGCGTCACTAAAATTACCAGCTTGTTTTGATCCATCCACCAAAAATGTGGATTGTCCCGTTTGTGACAGCGAGGCGGGTTCTGGAACCCAAGGACTTGGGTTGGGACAGCTCGCTCAGGAAGTTCCTTTTAGCCATCACGCAAACTCCACAATTGTCTGTCGCATAAGTGGTAAGATCATGGATGAAGATAATCCACCGATGGCCTTTCCAAACGGATATGTATATTCCAGAAATGTATGATTAAGTGTCTTATCCTTCAGTGCTCTCTGATTCCTATTTCGCTCCAGGCCCTTGAAGAGATGGGAGCAAAGAACTGCGGTGTAGTTACTTGTCCCCGATCTGGAATGACCTGCGAACTGTCTGCACTTAAAAAGGTCTTTATTTCGTAAGGGGAAATGTAGCATAATGTATAACAGTGGATTTAAAGAAAAAAGTGCCCACTAACCGGATTGAACGATTGACCTCACCATCTCCTCAATCTCAAAGGTTATTACGAGTGGCGCGCTCTACCACTGAGCTAAGCGGGCAACACAATTCACTAAATGTGATATCCCACAACATCATCTGGAGTTCGGACAGAATTGCCAATGACTGGATCCATGTGTAATGGCCAGTAGCAGGGTACGGGCATTTTTACTTTTAGAAATTTTACAGATATGTGCATTTATTTCTTTAAATTTATTATTATTTATATTTTTTGGAAGTATTTTACCTATTCTATTCATTGTAATCTAATGTATCAATGTCTTCAATTGATCCCACACCTGGGAGTGCATTCAAAGCTAAGCCTGCAAACTCTGGTTTTGTGATCTGAGGGATCTTCCCTTTTCATGCTGCCATGTATGTGGCAATCAGATCAATGTTGCACTCTAGGGTAAAAGTGGATCCCCTGAAGGTGTAACTGTGAATTTCAAGTTTGTCTTCTTCTTTTCTTTGTCCTTTGACCTGGAATGTGCCAGGTGGGCCATTTTGGACTCCTCAATGGTTTTTCTGGCCATACCTCCACCCTCCAGAATACACCATGGCAAGTTATATCCCATAAAGTTCAATTGCCCCTTCAATCTGTATTTCTTGCAGATGAGCCTTGAATACTTTGAATTTTTTGTTGACGTAGCAGCTAAGATAATATCTGTGGGGGTCACCTTGTCTGCATCAATCAGTGTCTCTTCACCTTTGAGGAACCTGCATATTTCAGCAAGACCATACTTTTTCACATCCCTAGTTGTCAGGGGACTCCTCATTTCCTCCCTTTTTCACTCCTTATTCCTTCATACTCTTTTCATTCATTTCCCTATTTCTTCTGTCACTCTTTTTACTTTACTGCTTCTACTCTTTTAATGTTATCTGTTGGTACCACTTCCAGCCTCTGAGGTGCTCTGGGTCTTCAGCTATCATCCAGACAA
>JAGGAU010000257.1:0-18003 GCA_017657275.1 Termitomyces sp. T108
GGAGAACCAGTCGGTGGTGGCCCATGCCGAGTTGCCGATTGTGCTTGTGCCGCGCGGGAGCGGGAGGGCGGGGGAGTGTGCGTGGGAGGAGGAGCCGGCGCTTGCGCTCATGTGGAAGTCGGTGGAGAGGTGCGAGGAGGTCGGGGAGGCTGCGGCGGTGGACCAGGTGTGCTGCGAGTGCGTGGGGGTGTTGATCCCGGACCAGGAGTCGAGGTGCGCGTGGAAGCCGGGGTCGAAGGTGACCATGTCCATGTCGTCGTCGTCGGTGACGGGGAATTCGTGCGGCTTTTTGGACGAGGACGTGGATATGTTGTCGACGAAGACGGGGGTCTTGAATGTGGGGTCGGGGTCGTCCTCGCCGGCAGAGCTGTCGTCGTCTTCGGAGCAGGCGGTGCTTTGGGGCACGCTCTTTGTGCCGCCGCGGAAGAGGCCCTGGCTGGTGTGCGCGCGCCGGCGGCTCCTGACTGGGCCGGTGAGCTGGTCGTCGGTGGCGGCGCGCACGGGGACGTCTGTCGTCTGGCGCTTCTTGTTGCGGGGCTTGTACCCGGCGGCCTGGTACAATTCAGGAAAGGCATTCCTGAATCTGTCGCGGAGATCGGTGGAGCGGCGGCCCTGCTCGCGGAAGACGGGGTCCTTGACGATGGTGGCCCAGACGGTGCCGTGCTTCTCGTAGCCGGCCCTGAGCGCGCGGTCCTCCTCCTCGGTGAACGGGCGGCGCTTCTTGCTGCGGGTCTTTTCGAAGAGCGAGGAGCCGTCGGGGAGGGTGGAGCGGACCTTGCTGGAGAGATGGGTGCGGGCGTTGGGGTAGTGGCGCTTGTATGCGTCCGGAAAGTACGTGCGAAAGCTGGGGTCGGCTAAGCAGCGTGCAGCAGAGACAGGCGCGACATACCGGTCCTTGAGATCGACGGGCGAGCGGTTGTCGAAGCGGAGCGTGGGGTCGCTGAGGATGGTCTTCCAGTTGCCCACGCCGTGCTGTGGCGGGCGTCAGCGGTGAGACGACGAGAGAAGGCGCGCATACACGGTTGCAGCCGGCGACGAGCATCTGGGTCTCCTCGTCGGACCACTTCTTGCGCTGCTTCTTCTGCTCGCTGTCTGCGCCGGCGAGCTTGCGCATCTTGCCCTTCTTGGCGGGGGACACGGCGTCGGGGTCGGGGGCATGGGCGTCGAGCGAGGTGTCGTCGCGGAAGCTCCAGGGGTGGACGAGGCGGGGCGACGACGGCAGGACGTGCGAGACGCGGCGCTGCTTGGGCGCGCTGAACGAAAACGCGGGCACGGCTGCCATCGTCAGATGGTGAGCGCTCAGGGCACGTTGCGTGTCCGTTTTGGGATTCCCCGACAATGCCGCGTTCCTGCCGAGACTACTCTAGCGTTACTATCGCGTCGCGTTACTACTATCTGCCATCAGCGTCGCGTTACTACTGTCATCCCTCGCGACTACCGACTATCTGCCATCCTCGTGATTCCCTCCACCCCCCGCTTCTCTCGCCGCCGCTTCACATCCCAGTTGTACACCCGCGCAGTGTTCACCTCCATCACCGTCAGCTGCTCCCGCAAAAACTCGACGTCCTCGATCGTGTTCCCCAGACTCGTCTCTGCCGCCGCCAGCTTCGCCTTGAGCAGCCCGATCGCTGCAGGGATCTTGTACGACAGCATCACGTTCGCCTGTCCTCATCAGCCACGGCACCGCATCGAGCCAACAACACGCACCCCCAGCCAGAGGTACACCGTGTCCGTCTCTCCCAGCTCCGCCTCCGCGAACAGCGTGTCGTTGAGCTCAAACATCGTCTTCAGCCCACCGCCCGCCCGCCGTTCCCCGAGGTACTCCACCATCTCCAGCGTCTTTTTGATATCGGGGATCTTCTCCTCCAGGCTCTGCCGCCGCTGCGTCAGGGTCCCGTCCATGTACCGGTACTTTCTGTCCTTTCGCGCTGCTTCAGCACATACACCACGGTCCCGCGAATACGCACGCTATCGCATCCTGGAAGCTCTTCAGCGTCCCCTCGACCTCGGCATCGCGCCCACCGAGGTACTCTTCGACGTTCGCCTGTCACCGCATCAATGACGTCCAACGCCACCCCGGCCAACTCACCACAAACGGCGCCTTTGGAATCCCCCTCGGGTTCTTCTCGCTCGAAAAAATCGCTTGCGAAGTCATTATCAGCGTGCACACCCAAGGCACGCGCTTTGTCATGCCTGCCGCGGACATCACCGACCAAAAACTCCGCCTACATAAAAACTCAATCGTGCCACGGACATCACCGAATCAGAAAACTCCGACTACATAAAAACCCAACACCCCCGGCACCATGAAAACTTTTCCCCAAGGTACGCACACAGCAACCCCTCCCCTCCAATGCTAACGCACCCAAGACGATGTCGCGGCTCATCGTCAAGAACCTGCCCGCGTACATCACCCCCGCGCGCCTGCGCGCGCACTTTGCGTCTGGACCCGGGGGCACGCTCACCGACGCCCAGGTCGCGACAAAGCCGGACGGCACCGCGCGCAGGTTCGGCTTCGTCGGGTATAAAACCGCCGAAGAGGCAGCGAGGGCAAAGGAGTGGTTCGATCGCACGTTTATTGATTCGACGAGGATCAGCGTGAGTGTCGTCGAGGACGCGCCCGCGCCGCGGCCGAATAAGCGGCGGAGGGTGGACGCCGGCGCCGGCCCCGAGAAGTCGGCGAAAGAGGAGGCGACGGACCACCAGCTCGATGAGTTCATGCAGGTCATGCAGCCGCGGAACAAAAAGCGTCCGTTGTGGACGAACGACGCGCCGTCCTCCGAACCCGCCGTTCCACCCGCGGACCCCCCGGCGGCGGTGGCGCCCGACACCGCCGCGCACGACGCGGCGATATCCGATCTCGAGTGGATGCAGCGCCGCATCGGGCGCAGCGTCGACGAGGAGGCGCAGCGGGCGTTTGAGCAGTCCGACGACGACGACGCAGCGCCCGACCCCCCGCCGGAGCCGGAGCAGGCGAAAGACCCGACGGTCGACACGATCATGGAGACGTCCCGGCTTTTTGTCCGCAACTTGGCGTTTTCGTGTACGGAGGCGGAGTTGGCCGGGTTGTTTGGTGCGTTTGGGGAGTTGACTCAGGTGGGTGCTTCTCTGTCTCTGTCTCTTTCTTCCCCCCGCTTCGGGCATTGGCGACGATGATAAACAGAATAGGGACATCAGACGCCTGGTTTGGTGGATGTTGATTGTTTCTTGGAATCGTTAGTAGAAATAAATCTGAGCCGCCCTTGTTGCCTCTTCCGTCCATCCGATCTATCTGCTGACGATCGCCTCCCCAGGTGAATAACGTTTCTTTGTAGTCTCGCAATGAAGATCTTGCAGATCTCCCATCAGACCTTTGGGGATGAATGGTGACCCATAGGGTTGTTCTGATCTACTCTCCCTCGTCTCGCATGTTCACCGACCCCTGCTGACACTCCGATCTAGGTAAATACCACATCCCTTTCGTCCCGTGATGATATACTCGCATAGGGACATCAGACCTCCTCGGGATGCTGATCCTCAGGGAAAACCGATAGTAGAACCATATCTCTGACTCCTCTCATCGACTCGCGACTCGCGTTGAATGGAATCCATGCTGACTCCTTTGCAGGTGCACGTGCCCGTGGACATCAACACGAAGCAGCACAAGGGCGTGGCGTACGTGACGTTCAGGTCGCCGGCGGCGGCGGTGGCGGCGTACGAGGCGCTGGACCGCACGTCGTTCCAGGGGCGCCTGTTGCACGTCCTCGGTGCCGTCGACAGGAGGGGCGCCGAAGACGCCCAGGCCCCGGGCAGGAAGAGGACGGTGAAGGAGGAGAAGCACGCACAGCGGAGGGCGGCGGCGGGGAGAGAGTTTAATTGGGGTATGTTGTATATGAATGTGCGTGTGCCCGTGTTAGCGTGACGTTTCTTCGGACCCGTGGCTCATTTTGTGCGTGCTAGGCGGATGCGGTAGCGTCCTCGGTTGCAGATAGACTCAACATTGATAAATCATCCATCCTCAACCCCGACGACGACGAGGGCGGGGCCAACGCAGCGGTCAAACTCGCGCTCGCGGAGACGCACATCATCGCCGAGACGAAAACGTACCTCGAGTCGCAAGGCGTGGACCTCTCCGCCTTCTCCTCCGCCCGCGCCCGGGGGCGGTCGGACACGGTGATACTCGTGAAGAACATACCGTACGGGACGACGCCCGCGGGGGTGCGCGGGCTGTTTGAGCCGCACGGGGCGCTGCGGCGCGTGCTGGTGCCGCCCGCGGGGACGATGGCGGTTGTGGAGTTTGAGCGCGCGGACGAGGCGGGGGAGGCGTTCCGCGCGGTGGCGTATAGGCGCCTCGGGAATGCGGTGGTGTATTTGGAGAAGGCGCCGGTGGGGCTGTTCGTCGCCAGCGCGGGGCCGTCGACGGATGCGGTGCCGGTGCGTGGGAGGGGTGTTGTCGAGCATGAGGCGGAGGAGGAGGGGGAGGGGGATACAGCGGGCGGCGCGACGCTGTACGTCAAGAACCTCGCGTTTTCGACGACGCAGGAGCAGCTTGTGAAGGCGTTTAGGCATCTGCCGTCGTTTGCGTTTGCGCGCGTGCAGACGAAGCCGGACCCGAGGCGCCCCGGGGCGCGGCTGAGCATGGGGTATGGGTTTGTTGGGTTTACGGACCCCGAGGGCGCGCGGAGCGCGTTGCGCGCGTTGAGCGGGTTCGTGCTCGATGGGCATCAGTTGTCTGTCAAGTTTGCTGGGAGGGGCGTCGAGGATGAGGGTGCGGGTAAGGATAAGGATAAGAAGGCGGGGAAGAAGACGACGAAGATGGTGGTGAAGAATGTGCCGTTCGAGGCGACCAAGAAGGATATCCAGGCATTGTTCGGGTGCGTCCTTCCTTTCACTCATAGGTGTTCCACGCGCGCTGACGGCGGCGGGTGCAGGACACACGGGCACCTCAAGTCCGTGCGCGTGCCGCGGAAGTTCGACGCGCGCACGCGGGGGTTTGCGTTTTTGGATTTTGTGTCGCGGGCAGAGGCGGAGAGTGCGTATGCGGCGCTGCGGCATACGCATTTGCTGGGGCGGCATTTGGTGCTTGAGTGGGCGGAGGAGGGGGAGGATGTGGAGGCGTTGAGGAGGAGGGCGGGGGTTGGGTTTGGGGATGGGAGGATTGTGCCTGGGCGGAAGAGGAAGATTGATATGGGGAGGGATGGGGGGGATGGGGATGGGGATGGTTTGGAGGGGTGATAGTTGTGTGTGTATTGTTTTATGGGGATTTTTTTGTGTTGATGGTGGGTGTGCGTTCAGGATGGTGGTCGAATAGTTGCCTAAATGGGTAATGGCAAAATTGAACTTGGCCTCGACGGCAACAAAATGTACGTTCCGAAAAGGATGTGTTATGTCAAGCATGCACCTTCACGCTACAAGTCAAAATAGGATCGGCGTAGGTCCCTCAATGGTTAACAGATAGCAAAATCGAGCTTTGGATGGTCTCGGCGGGAAACGAAACGTTGACGTTCCTCTGCGTGTCCCCCCTCAGATTTCAAAGAAAGGATGTGTTATGTCAAGCATACACCTTCACATGCACACTACAAGTCAAAACAGATTGATTGAATTGGGTGAGTTAGAGCTTGCGGATAATTTGAGGTGAAGGTGAAATCCGGCTTAAAAAGAACTCGCACGCGTACTTGAAACAGCTTTCAGGTTGCTCAGCTCTTGTATGTATCATACACAAATCGACATGTACGCTTGAATGAATGAACTCTGTTTTTACCGCCGGCAAGCCACAATACAGGGCTAAGAGGTGGGTAAAGTAGTGATTGGACTGTAATGATATGATATTCGGACATGTACGCTTGATGGTCCATACGGAGGCGGCGCATGCACGTGGTTTTCCTGACTCGTTTTTAATGATACCCCACAAGAAATGGCGGCCGACGATCCGCATATTTGCCTAAAATAGGTAACAGCGCCTTACCGATTCGGTCCCGATCGCGTGAACGCCAACCACGTGAGTAATTTAACATAATTTTAAAAAAGTCGCGTATCTCTTTGTCTCCGACCACGAACATCCCGGCCGACCACTGGCAGCAATGCGCACCACTTCTTCTCATCATACCGTGTCTCTTCGGGCCACGGAATCTGATGTATGGCCCCCTCGCGGGCCCCTGAAGAGGAATTTAAGTTTCAGACCTCATTTGAATGTTGAAGCACTCTTCAAGCTACTTCAAGTTGCGACGAGCAATGACACATCAAATGGAGATGCAGTACGGAATGATAAAGGCAAGAAGCGTGCCGGTAGCCCACCTGATCGAAAAACAAGGGCGTCAAAACGCGTGAAAACGTCTGCAGCATCCTCTGTGTCCTCTAGTTCATCCAAGTCGGACGAGTTTGACTGGGTCTATCACCATTACCCGGACATTGGGCTGTGGAGAAAGACAAGTAGAAGTCCTGTGTATGCTGAGCCCGCATGTGTGGCTATAGAGCCAGCGTCTGATCCCGTCGAGTCCGTTCCGGTGATGCAGCATACATTCATCATTCAGTATACCCGCGATGGGGATGGTCTTGAAGGTTGGAACGTTGAGGAAGATAACCTCCTAGAGGTTCTCAGTCTTCTGCAGACGCCCGAGACGCAAACAATTGAACTTGGAGACGCTGATTTGATCTATTTCAGCGATCGTATCGTCGTTTCTTCGCGAAAGCTCGAATCTCATCTGTATTGGAGTCTTCTGCTGCCTCTTCATGATGACGAAATAGACCTCGCATGGCATGGATTTTCGTCGCAGCGTGTCCGGGATGTTTTTTTGGCTTCAGTCATTATGAGGTCGGCAGGTCGCACAGACATTCATTCTCGCCTCAGAATAGTCATACTTCCTTCGGGAGCTGTTGAGGAGGGCGAAATGCCATTCAGATTGGAGGTTGAAGTCAATATTTCGCTCAAAGTCCCGACAATTTTCGAGGCTTTGCCTCCGAACAAGGGGAAACTCGTTGAGCTTGAGGAGGCTCAACGGCGTCTACTCACTTATCTATATCCTTCAGATACCCAACCGCCAGAGTCATATGACGGAGTGACTAGTATACCCTACTTCTACTCTATCCTCCGCCCTGCACCTCAATTAGCGAATCCGCATATACAAGAAGCGATGCAGCCGGTGGAACTCCAACCAACTCTCCTCCCCTTCCAACGTCGCAGTGTCGGATGGTTACTAGGTCGTGAAGGCAAGATGGTTACCCCTGACGGTGAAATAGTCCCCAAGCCTCTTTCGACCGAGTTTTCGTTCTGGGAGAAGGTCCAGGAGGGACACTCGGTGTGGTACCTCAATCGTCTCAGCGGTGCCCTATCAGATTCTTTTCCCGAGATCTGCCCAGCCTTAGGGGGTATCCTCGCTGAAGAACCTGGTCTCGGAAAAACTCTTGAGAGCATCTCTCTCATTCTTCTGAACCCTGCTCCACCGGAACGGAACCCTACCATGACAAAATGGGATCCAGAAGCCCGCCTTGAAGTCAAGGCTATCAAGGTGAATCACGCTCGAAATGAACGGCGGGTGATATAGAACGACTCAGAACGATTCCAGCGTGCCCTTAACACGCTATTGGAAGCCGAAAAGGATGCTCAATCCCTCATAGACGAAGTGCAAGCCGCCTTAGACAAATACGTAACCAAGAAACAGCGCGCAGAGCACGAAGCTGGAGAGAGCGGTACAGGAGAAAGCTCAGAGAAAGCGAGGGGAAAACGGCGCCGGCTTCCAGAGGACGACGAGTCTGACGAGTCTTCGGACGGTGATGACGAATCTGAAGATGAGGAGGATTTGCTAGGAAAAGGAACGGGCGAGCGGGCGAAGAAACGTGGTGCGCTCCAGAATCGTCTTCGCGAGTGTCGCATCACTCTGCATCGCGCGAAATTCCTTCAGGGAGATATCTACCATGCTCTCGGTCCTGACAGGTCGGTTGATGAGGATGCTGCATACAGTGCAGCTGAATCCATCAGACGGGGTTTATTGCAAGGTTGGGACCCAGGTTCCACAATCAGTGTACCACTGATCTTATATCTCGACACCTAGGTACGGAAGACGATGCAACGCGTGCCATGGCCCTTCTCACCCGTGATGCGGACAAGAAGAACATAACTCTAGATGCCTTGATGATTGAGACGTCTTTTCTAGATCATTCGGAACTTCTCAAAATATCTCAGAATAATAAGCCGACCAAGCAGGAGCTCAAGTCTAAGGCGATCCCCACTAAAGTTGCCCTATACAACCGCGTCACCGCTTCAAACGCCCTGGTATGTTCTCTACTCACACAGAAAATCGTCCTTATCACATCGTTCTAGGTGGAAGAGGGCAGAGTGATCATTAATAACGTGTTAAATGAGCAATCCATCCTTCTATGGGAGTGGAGGACACATATAATAGCATCGCTTACTCAGAAACTTGCTTCGAGCGAGGACTCTCCTGATGGAGAAGAGTACCAACGCACGCTCGACAATCAAGGGGAGGCAGAGACATATATTAAATCTTATAGTGCCCTTTTGTCAGACCGTCGCCAGGCCCTCATCAATGAGAGGACGTTGCTGGCTGCGCATGATGTTCGAGAAAAGAGACTCCGTCAAACGAAAGCAGCTGCGAACGCTTTGACTGCCGCCCTTCTTGAATCATCTACTAATGAAGACGGGACGGAAACCCAGCCAGAACATGAAGTATTGCATGCGCAGTTGTCACAAAAACGTAAAGGCCTTTTGGAGTTGTTGGAGAAAAGAAGCATCAAAAGCGTATGCCTTACTCGAACCCTTTGCTGTTCAGCGCTAATCCAACTCATACAGGTCCTGGTTGACCTCAACACTGCGGCTACACGTATTACTAAGGAGACGGATCCAGAGAAGGTCGCACTTAAAGAACTCGTTGCTCAACTACGACAACTCATCAAGGATGAAAGTACGTTGACCGCGCTGCGAACTTTACGTTCGGATATTGACATTTCTTGTTTAGCTGTCCTCATGGACAAGCTTGATGCCGATTTGTTACTGATTCAAAAAGCTTTCAACCAGAGGATTCTCTACTTCCGTCAGCTCCAAGAGATCTCGGATACAGTCGCTGAGGTAGAATGGGAGGGCACTGTTCTGGATGCCCTTGTCCAAGCTACTGTCGAGAGGGACGGATTAGACACAGAGATCAATCAGAGCCGGGCTCGACATCGGTATCTGGAGAATCTCGCTAGGGAAAAGGACAATGGTTTGCTCGATGAGGATGACGAGTGTTGTATTCTCTGTCGATGCGAATTCATTCGTGGTTTCATCACCCAGTGGTCAGTTTAGCGTCTTCGGTCGTTTCCATGGCTGATCTGTCTTATATAGCGCACACGTATTCTGCGAGGTAGGGTAATATTACATGCGTTTTCACGTGTTAACAAATTATGTAGGGATGCATGAAAGCGTGGCTCGCGCGGAAGGAAGGCAAAACTTGTCCAGTCTGCCGGTATGAAGAACCAGTGTTTGCCATTTACCCCCTAAAATTCCCTTCTATCAGTGTTCTTGTTGATCCCGACACCGTTGAACGTTTCACTACAGTGAAAGCTGAAAAATGCGAGGTTTCAAAACCAATAAAGCTAGCAAACGGAGAATCAGTGCCTAAATCGCGACGGCAAATATCATATAATTTAATAGGGACGCTTTCAAGACATTTTCAATGATCCTTGATATTCTTATCCTTGTGTTGATCTCTAGATTCTAACCTCTTGAACGAGATCAATGCTCTGGAATCTTTTGGAGATTACGGAAGCAAGATACAAACTCTCGTTCGTCATCTGCTCTACCTTAAGAACACCGATCCCGATGCAAAGAGCATTGTTTTTTCGGCTTGGGCGGACTCCTTGTTCAGTCAGTTTAAACCATCTTGTTGCCTTGACGTCCTTTCTCATAGGCATTATCAGTCTTGGAGCGAGCGTTGACTTCCAATGGTATAAAGTAAACGCTGATTCCGCCAAGTATTTGACTAATACATAATGGGACAGGAATACGATGCTTGCGAATTGATCAGAGGAGTAGAGGCGAGAGTGCTGCTAAGCGATTCAAGAGCGACCCAGAAATTCTAGTCTTGCTTCTACATGGGTCAATTCCTCTGAGATTACTGGTTTCGTATCGCCCTGACGTTCCGCTGACAGCGAAAAAGAAAATGCTGGACTTAATGTGACATGCGCTTCTCGTGTCTTCTTGCTTGAAAGTGTTGTTCACCACGGATTCGAAGTCCAAGGTTCGTTGAAATCCAGGATCCAGATCATACCTTACCATTTCGTTCCAGCGATTGCTCGTATAGATAGGATGGGCCAAACACGGCCGACGGAAGGTGAGCTACGATTGTCACTGCCGCGGAGGCTTTGATAACACTTGATCAATAGTGTTCTGCTATTATGCAGAAGGTTCGTTATTATGGATACAGAATGAATCACTCTGAGGATACTTTTCATAGATACGGTTGAGCGCAATATATTGGATCTCGCTGCACGTCAAGGGTTGTCTTTGTACACCAAAGAAAATTCCGCAGGTACTTTGAACGTTGCCGCGCTATCCACGGATGCGGACTCTAAGATCGCTGACACGCCTAAGAAGCTGAAGAAAAAGATCAAAGGAGATTTTATTTCCAAGTGAGTCTTTTAACGACAGAGCATTGTTATTAGCCCTCTAATGCATTGTGTAGAACCGATGATATGCTAGCCATTTTATTTCCACATATGTACGAGGAAATCGAGTTTCTGATCCCCGGAGACATAGACATGGAGAGCCCAAATGCGTCTCAAACCAAGGCTCTTGTCTCAAACCCTGCACTGATTTCCCACGGAGTAGATTCTATCGCTGGTCCGTCTAGATTACATTAATCCATTTGATACTCGTTGTGTCATTATTATCAGTCAACAGCCTCCCTTGCTTGGTTCTTTTTTTAAAGTTGCTATAAGCGATGGAGATGCTTGGATCTTCGCTTACACATAGATTATTGTAAAATAATACACTATGCTATCTCGCTTTTTTATACTCGTATGGCATACTCTAATGTACTGTTAAGTAAAATTTTCAGAGGAAGCGCACGTCCCCACTATAAACCTTTGAACTTTACATGACGGAGATTGCATTTTTCCGAAAAAGTTCGCCATTTGTACTGGGAAAACCGGTGTCCTGACGCTAAGCATGACTGGTAGTCCAATGATCCTAACAGATACCACGCGCATATACAGGAGACTCGCTGATGCTCACAGATTCTCTGAGCTTCTCAATCTCATGGCATTTAAATCCTTTGCAATGGATGCTGGGACGTCTGACCAACTGAGCATCTGGAATGACACTCATCTACTTTCCTTCCGGGTTGCCCTTACCATAAATTTCATCATTCGATTGAGAATCCTGAGTGAGATCATGAATAGCATCTTTGATTGGGATGCTAGTATGAGTGCGATGGTTGTCCATGGCTGATGGATTCAATTAACCTCAACGAAAGGTGGAAGAGTCATTACACGGTCGTGGCTCACTGTCTTTTTTGAAGACTGGTTGTACAATATGATGGATGTAGTGATGGACGTTTGCCTCAATTACCGATTCTTTGTCCATGATGAAGTGTTCAGGCTCTAAGTACCCGATGTGTATATAAATGGCCAATGCAATCTTCGCGGCTACAGCATACCTTGGTACTTTCATGTTGCTTCACCTGGGCGTCGAGAGCTTTCAAGTCTTCCGGGTTGTTTACGTGCCGTCCGAGATCAGTCATGGGCGGGTGCACCTGGTGTATGATTAAGATGACGGGATCACGGGAAGGACATTCATTGGTCATACCTTCTCATGGTTCTTCTCCTTCATGACTTCACGAACAATAACGGGTTGAGTGTGATGTTGGATATGATGGACTATTGCTTGTGAACCGAAAGAAAACCACAAAAACAAGTCAAACCGTACTGTGGCGGTCATGTATGATCTGACGAGTGACCTCCTCAACCTAGACACGGTGGACGCGCTCATGGATCACGGCCACACATTATGAATCATTGGCAAGTAATAGACATGACAAAATCGACTTACGCTCCAACTGATGCGTCACGTTAACGATCTCTGACGTAGGCGCACATTGTCCAGGGCACGTGGATAAATTCCTATTTATCAGGCTCCATCAACAATCAAACGAAATGAGGCGCGGGTAGATCATCATACCTTTGATGTTTGTTGTAAAGTCGAGGTTATCGTGTTCGATCCCGTCCTCGTCGATGTATGGTTGCACACTGGCATATTGCAAAATGGGGCCCAGGTCGTTGGAGGAAGTGTAACCTTCAAAAAACCCAATTGAGGGCCATGTAGTCAGGGAAGGACAAGTTCACCTCCTAAATACGTAGTGTCAGGCCTCACGCCACGATCCATCTTGGTGTAGTACGACATAGATCCGGGGTGATATTCAGTGATATATTCATTTCGGGTGTGAACTCACCATATTGCCAATTGAGTTTGGTATTTGGTTATAAACAGAGCTTTTATGAACGCACCTAATTTTTTTTGAGAATTGAAGGCGATTCTGGAGACGTCGGCATCCCATCGACTAAAATTGTACTGTCTGTTGAGAAACAAAGTAGCAGAGAATCAAATTGCAGAATAAAACACTGGACAATTTACCTTGGATAGTACTGCAGTATCTACTATGACCGGACTAGCCTCATCGACGGCTACAGCTGTCGGAATTGGCTTTAGACTCTGAACAATTCATCCGATATCATCAGCGGGAGAAACGGCAAAAGACAAAAGTGACTGACTTCGACGTTTCTTGAAAATTGCGGCGGCTCCGGCCGAACGAAGTGCGATGCCTAAACCACTGAAACCTTTAGCAACCTTGAATGCAGAAGTCGCTAGACCTCCGCCATAAACGTGACTGACAGCATCTCCGATACTGGACACGGGGATGGCATTGCGAACTTCTCCACATGCCGTTGACGCGGCATGACCTACAGATTCTGGAGTGGAGGGACCAGGTGTTGACGGTATCTCTGCACCTGGGGGTTTACCACTTGCGGAGTTTTTCTCCAGAGAGGGCACGGGTCCTGATGCAATCGTTAACTTTTTGGTCACTGACATCTAACAGCAGCGACGCACCCATGACTCTGGAAGGCTTTAAGAAAGGACGATCAAGTTTATCTATTAGGATAAATGATAACCAAGGGTCGGGAGACAACGGGAAGGAACGGAAATTTAATTCATATGTTGGAGTTGTCTTAAGACGAATGTAAAGACTGTGCGACATTACCATCATGATAATATCCAATCAAATGTTGCATGCTGGAAGCAGCTACGTTGCCGCTTGCGAGAACAAGATTTAGCAAGCGTAAAGAAGCTGATATGCCTACGCGCTCTTTGAGAGGCCGTTAACCGGGTTTCTCGAAGATCAGTGATATTCGGAGAACACGCAGAAGGTGGTGGATCATGACTTCTTGTTAAAGGTTTACCAGCTTGGAAAAGCCTTGATCAAAACAGGATCACGCGATGTTGTTTGATGAAGGATATGTCAAATAGTGTGCCTTCGCGCCCTCCTGTCTGAGCTCTATCACAACTTATTATGAGACTTTCATGTATATTGCCACTGTATCACACTCCTTGTTGAAGGACCAGACCTCAAAGACATGTTAACAATGATAAACATAAGTGAATGTGTCGAACGACAGGGGAACAACTATATCATGGTGCCTAAAGGACACGAAACGATGGCACTGTATCATGAGTGTCTCAATTAGGTATATTACCAATGGCAGGGAAAATGGAAACAATGATTACAACCTCAATGTACGTGTTGAACGGCAGGGGAGCAACTGCGGCTCAATGGCAATGCCCGGCGAGTCGTGATGAACGAAAAGAAGCAGACACTATAGTCTAACACTTGTCAAGCAGTAAGTATGGTTGCTAGATTTATGGCGAACGTTGTGAGTGATCTTCATGATACTTGTTCTCTGCAGGCTGACCTTGCCTGGTGAAGACGAAAACAGCTACGATTCTTGTCTCATCCATCCTTTTTTCAAGGCTCGCGGGATCTCAACATTCTCAAGAATTGTTACAAGGCCATCACTTGAACAATCCCACTGCTAATTGTATCAAAAGCGTCATTTCTCTGGAGGGAGTGGTCAACTGTTTCGACAATTACACGGTGGGATGGGACTATTATACTCAGGAAACATACGATGCAGCCCAGCCCACTCCCTCGGAGCGGCGTGCCTGGCTAGACACCATTTGGAATCTCCTTGACATTGATAACGGGGATTGCCTCTCGGTCAGACTTCCAAACACTCTACGTGACATCTACACGATCTCTCAGACTGAAGAAGACTCTGCAGGCATTTCATATTGCGTGCTTTCTGAGGTCAAAGGCGATGGGATGCAATACGACAAAGGATGGGGTCTCTTTATCACTCCTGCCAGGCATGTACCATACCACACGCGCCACATCCACCTCTCAGCTCCGCACCCATGGTACGATCTCTATACGGTTCAGCAAGCTGCAGCTCTCTTTAGATCGACAAGCGCGAAGTCTCTTCTAATTGCTGGACGTTCCAGGCTGGCTTTCAAGAAACCTACTAAATGTGCTACCTCAACTACGACTTCTTATTATGTGACTGATCCGGCTCATGATAAGGCATGTGATCCAGAAGTACATACTTCTTGCTCTGCTCATCTGCATCTGAAAGGGCGAGCCATTCTATGATGCGACTCGGACTATATATGAGTGGCAAAAATATCGTCACGGTTGCTCAGATGACTGCTGCGCCTTCATCCAATTCCATGGAAAAGGGGCATCCGTTTGTCACACCGACCAGATTTTTGTGTCCGCTGGACTTGGTATACTCATTGCTAGTCGTCCCAGCGATCATAATTGATTCATTGACCCCAGGAAATGATGATGACTCCAAGAAATGGTATCGCAATGATACTCGATCCGCCGTTCGCTTGAAGTATGCATTACAGGAGGAGTTTCCGGATTGGAATGTCTCAACGCCAGTTGACAGCAAGTGCACCCTCACCGCAACAAAGAATGTGGTCGGGCGTTTCCTCAATGGGATTAAGGATGAAGATGTTTGCACTACTTTCCCAGATCCATTATCAACTATGGGGCTTTTTGTACACATTGAGCAAGCAGCTGCTTCGAGAAAGAATACTTCATATGGCGCTTGGGAGCGGGCTTTGAAGAAGACTTTTAAACCTACAGGTACTGAGCCCGCGTGAACAGTAGGTTTTTCATGGGTTTTTGTAGGATAAATGTACGGAAATCATTAGTGATACCGAGAGCCATTGGACTCCTATCATCAATGATAGATACATGAGTAGATAAATTTGATATGTACGAGGGATACCCATGACGAACCATTTTGTCTGTCTTGATGCTAAAAGATTTTCAGATCTATCCATTACCATGGCCGATAGATTTGACACCTTTGTGCCAGTTTTGCTTGGTCCAACTCCAAAGTTAGAAGTCGTTGGATCTGTATCATTCTGAACACTATTATTATGGTCACCATAAGGATCCATGGCATGTCCTTGGGAGCCATACATCGAGGTACTTTCATCATATTTGTTCATGCTAGTACTGGGACCAGTCATGCCTGAGCTCAGAGCACAAGTACCAGAATGGTTAATACCTTCATCTCATTCCTCAAGGTGCACCTTGTCTGCACCATGCCCACCTTCTCTGGGATGACAACGAAAGTGTCCCTCGCCGCCCTATTTTGGTATCACAATCGTCACCTCTGACCAGACCAAGTAACTACACAGTAGCAAACCAGAACAGTCACTCCCGCGGAATTTTGTTGCCTTACCCATCAATCTGACGAGTACACTTGCCACCTTACAAAACAGTACTGCCAATCTGCTTGCATGTGAGTCCACCAGTGATCTGACCACCCCTCTGAGCAAAATGTTCCATGGATACAGGAGCATGTGTTGAGATTTATGGATGATCAGCGCCTCGTGCGTTACTTGGTGAATTGGAATCATAGTGTGGATGCGATGCTCTTCAATAGCTGCAGATGATCATGATAGTGGTCCGGGTCCCACATCAGGGAAGAGACAGGGAGAACGAACTTTCTTTGTTGATGATGGATTGTATGATGTGGTGTACGTGATGAGTCTCGCGCTCATTGACAGATTCGCCTGTGATGATTGCGTGCTCGTGTTCGGTTGCTCCTAAGAATATGATAGGAGTTGATTTGATGGTTAATAATTAGCTTGTGGAGCTTACTCGAAAATCTTGATGCTGTCGAGGTTGACCACGCGTCTTGACATTGATTTCATTAGGCGTTTCAAAGATAGTATTCACCTTTATTTCATGATGAAGGGTGACATCATCCTTCACGCTCTTGTCAGTGACAGATTGCGCGCCATGCTGGACGTGATGCACTGGACTGAATGGAACCAGATCCAGACGAGTAGAAGCAGAATGATGCTAACCGTTCTGGTCAAGCTCTTGTTCTCGCAAGCTTGCTTTGTTCGCGCGTCGAGTAACATTTTCAGCTGTGTCAGCTGTGCGACAGTGATCAGTAAGTATTCAGCAGGAGGGCTGGAACCATACAATCAAGTTGATGGCTTCCGTTAGTTATGCTCGGCCCGGTGTCCCGCAGCTTTATGTGCAGGTGAATCTACCAGAAGGTGAGTAATGATGACTGTAATCTATCATTTATTGAGAAAACATACTCGGACATATACCACCCCCGAAACCTGCGGCATCAATGTCAGATGTACAGCGCTGATGCTGGGTCCCAGTGAGGGCACCTGCGAGGCCAGTTCCAATTGATCCTGATGATTGAGATGTGAAGATACAACTGTGAGATAGAATGAGTAAGAACCGTACCTCGATTACCTTGATCTGCCTTGATTTTACCGCGTTTCTCAGAGCTTCCCACCTTGCTTGAGCCAGAAACAAACTCTTTTTTTCCGGTCTCGTGAGTTTTGTTGGCTGGAATCATTGTCTCCGCGTATATCGCGTTGCCGGGGTCTGATTCAAAATTTTTCGAGCGCTCACCGCCGGTTTGGCGGCTGGACCCGAGAGCAGAATCGATGTTGTCGTTCCTATCAACCTGGGAACGAAAGTTGAGGACCCCACCAGACTCCTGCCTCCCAGATTGACCTTCCGAAATGAACGGACGATTGCCTGTCGAGGGTGCGGTGTAATTGGTAGTCTGATTGCCAGAATTAAACATGTTCTTGACAGTTCGACCAATACCTGTTGGGGGGTTGGATCCGGTTTCAAGGACTTTGAGGACTTCGACACATCTTACCCATTGATGCTAGCTAGCTATTCAACGTCAGGAATCCTTGGACTAGCTCCCTTTTGAAGATACAATATGACAAACAGGAATTCACTCAGCAGATCACTCCTTCATAGAATTTAAGACAGGCCATGACCCTGCGCTGAATGTGAACATGTAACGGAAACGATGGAACATATACTCACTGAATGTAAAATGTCCGGGCAAGAGACGGTATGGAAGGTGATAGGAAAGATAAGCGAAAAAAGAGGATTCACCCTCACGAAACCGTCACCAGGACAGCAACTAGGCTGCGCACTGATTTACCAACCAAAGGGGGAGAAGAGAGGCCTTAAGGAAAAAGATCGCTTCCGGAAAATTGTAATCTCGGAGGCATCCCACCTCATATGGAAACTACGCTGTGAGTGGAAGATAAGTCGAGAAGCAGACCCTGAAAAGGCTTTCTCAGAGAAAGAGATTGAAAATAGAACGAAAGCGGCGATAGCCAAGAGACTTAAGCTGGACTGTCTGGCCACTGACTTAGCACGATTTGGAAAACTGGCAATGGATAGAGGAGTGGTCGAGGGTACCTGGGAAAATCTACTGCCAGAAAGATCAAACCCTCTCAAGACGTGGAGATATGCAACTGAGGTTTTAGTGGGTATAGGCTAAGCCGAGTCCCACACAGAGTGCGTAAGAGCATTTCCTACGGTGTGGTTCCAGTCTTGAGAAGAACAGAGCTAATGACCAAAATATCCCGGAGCGCGGAAATCGACCGTTGTGGATTGTTCG
>JAGGAU010000259.1:0-17897 GCA_017657275.1 Termitomyces sp. T108
CCATACAACAGGAAATGTAGCTAATTACCTGGCAGAGGGGAATCCAAAGAGAACAAGTCTAAGGACTCCTCTGCCAGGGCACGGCACATCAGGTGCAGGCGCAAAGGCATGGGAATGTACTGTACAGCATGACCACACCTAAACCCTAACCCTGGAGGAGGTCCAGAAATCTCCAGACTATTCCTGGACAACTCTGGAGGTCCCAGAATGGAAATAGCTCTGGAGCATCCCAAGATGGAAGTCCGGAAATCTCTGGACTGCCCCGGGACAATTCTGGAGGTCCCAAAATGTAAGTCCCCTGACAGTCAGATCTTCTAGGGCTAGCCATATCATTGGACTAAGCTCAGAGTAGAGTTGGACATGGTCCAAAGACTGGTCCTCTGACATGTTCCTTCTACCAGCAGAGGAGAGATTTGATGGCTCCAATTGGGTAGCCTTCAAGATGACCATCACTGAAGCCACATGTAGATGTGGCCTGTTAGGCTACCTGACAGGTGAGATCACTAGTCCCAGCCAACCTGACTCAAAGACTATGGCCTCCACTACAGCCACAACTTGATGGGGCACCACCAATCCTATGCTGTATGAGTGGACCCAACACAACACATTTGTGCAGAGCATGGTGATACTGAATGTCATAAACCTGGTTGGCATGAGAGTTGAAATGGATGGGTCTACAACAACTGCTTGGTTGTTGCTAACAACATCTAACAACATTGCATGATACAAAGTCAGATCTTGGCCTCAATAAAATATGTAGATGGCACAAGTACTGAAGCACATTTTAAGGCATTGCAAACTGCATAGTGAATGAAAAGACATCAGCTGCAGTTATTATGCAGCTCATTATCCATGCCCTGTTGCTCCATGGCATATCTGCAATAGCACTTGAAAAATCAGCACAAGCCTTAATAGCCCAAGGCAGACAGAACACTGGTGCCACTAAGGACAAATGCTCTAATCCTGTATGCAGCTACATTGGACACACTATCAAGAGGTGTTTTGAGAAGGGTGGTGGTGTCAGGTTCCGCTGACCACGGGGGCTCAGACCACTGGGCAAATCCTTACTTGGCACGCACAAAGTCTACATGCACAACCGAAGGGCGGGCGTGGCGGTATGGACCAGGACTGAGGGGCAAGGGTGAGGACGGAGGGACCGAGACTGGTCTAGGAGGCGATCGAGGGAACTCCAGGGTCTGGGGATAAGCTCCAGGGCTTGGTATAAGTCCCGGAAGTAAGTGTGTAGTCAGCCGGGGTTCAGGCGCAGGACTTGCTAAGTCCTGGGGTTGGAGAAAGGTGGGGGGAGGGCAAAAGAGTTGAGACTTGAGGAGAGAAGAGACGAGAGGCGAGATGGAGAAGAGAGAAGGAGAAAAACGGAGAGAAACTTAGAGAGGGGGACCAGAGATGGAAAGCAAATAGATTGAGATGAGGCAAGTCAAGTGATAAGATAAGGAAGAAACGAGTTGAGTCGAGTATGAGATAAAGAGGAAACAGAGATGTGATAAGGGAGATAGACTGGAACGGTAACTGGCAAACTAGAGACTGGAGAATGGGCAATATCAACACTAGCGTACCAGATACTATACTACGGCTTATATATGAAGGGGCGGGCATGCTCTGGGGCTCAGGCCTGGGCTCCATGGCAAGTCGTGGAGCAGGGGTCCTTGCTGGAGCCCGGGGTTTGTGCAAGGCATACCGGGGCTCTTGCTGAAGCCCGAGGACCGTGCAAGGATGCGGCGGATGTCAGTGGCGTAAAGGAATACTCACAAAGAAGTGGCCTTGCTTTGGGAGCACTGGAGGTATGGACAATGTGGGGAGGCAAGGAGTCAACCAAAGAGGGGCATAGAGCACGGGGTTTGGGCCGGTGTGATGCGTTGATGTGAGGCGCGTGGGGACTGCCTAGTTTGGATGGGAGAGTGTTGGGGATTGCCGGGGTCAGCGCTGATGTGGCGTTGATGGGCAGTGATGGGCCAGGGATTGCTGGGGTTGGCGCTAATGGTGGCGTGGGTGGTCGGGGATTGCCGGGGTGGTGTTGATGTGGCATGCGTGGATGGTGATGGGGGCCGATGGCCGCTGATGGCCGGTCTTGGTGGTAGCCGTCCAGGTCCGGGGCTTTGTGGAGCTGGTCTGATGGCTCTGGACATACTGGGGCTGGGGCCAGGATTGGGCACCGGCGGTGGTTTGGCAGGGCTGGCAGTGGTGGCAGTCATGACAGGTGGGATGGAGGGACAATTCCCTGAGTAGTGGAGAAAGAGTTGTGGTAGTAGCATGAACAACACCCCTGCAGCAACAGTTACTGCTACAAACCAGGCTGCCACCATGCCACAAGCCAACTCCATGGTTGTCTCAACCACTAACACATCTAACCCTCAGTGCCTTGCATTCTTGGCTCTGACAAGTGGCAAGGTGCCTGATTAAATCATGTACACTGACTCCACAGCAAGCCAACATTTTTTTCACTAACCATGATGACTTTTTCATGTACAGACTGCCAGACAATGCATACAGGACTGAGCTAGCCACAAAAGGCCTCCAGCCTGTTAGTTGCACCACATATGCAAAAGTCCTGCATGAGGATGGTCCTAGCAAACTTGATCCATAGTCAGTGCATTGCATGTTTGTCAGCTATTTTAGAGCTGGCAACTACAAGCTTCTTGAGTGCACCACTGGATGAATCTTTTGCTCTCATAATGTAGTGTTTGAGGAAGATCCTGCACATCATATGCTCCCTGATGACAGGAGTGACATTGCTGTTGGCTTCTATAATGTCCTTGATGTTGCTACTGCTGATGACAATGCAGACATGGTGCTACTAGCAGTACCACCCCTGACATCAGTTGCTGATACCCCAAATGTTGTTATGCTAGTGCTCCCATCTGCAGTCAAACCCCACCAATCTGCCTGTTCAGCTGCCAGGGTGCCAGATAGAGACCTTGCACCACCCAATGAGGACCCATTCACCATTGAGCATGATGAGCCTGAAAGCAAGGAGGAAACCTATGCAAGCTTGCATGGTGCCTTATCTATGTGCATTGCTAACCCTGACAAGATGTGGGTCCAAAAATTATACTCAGAGGCAATGTGCCAACCCAATCTGTGGCATGAGCCAATGGACCAGAAGATGGCAAGGATGCATGAGCACAAAGTATGGAGATTGATCAAGAGGCTTGAGAGTGCAAGAATGATGAAGGACTGTTGGGTCTTCACTCTTAAATATGATACAAATGGCAGGTAATAGGAAAGCTAGGCTCATTGTGAAGAGATTCTCACAAATTCCTGGAGTTGCCTGCTTTACAACCTACACATCCATGGTGAAATACAAGTCCCTCCACATGAACCTGGCAGTGGGTGCTGTCAAGGATTATGAAATATGGCAAGTTGACTACACAAGTGCATACCTCAATGCACCTACACAAGTACCAATTTTGATGGAACAGCCAGAGGGGTATGAGGTAAAGATATGTAGATGGAGTCTACAAGGTCAACGTGAATGAAGGTGAATGGGTCCAGGGGAGTGATGTGGCAGATGGCAGCATGGAGGAGGGTAAGAAGGACCTAGTGTCCTTACTTAACAAAGCACTTTATAGAACTATGGATGAGGCATGGAACTGGTGGTGGGCTCTAGATGAAGAAATGAGAAGATTGGGATACAAGTGGTCAGAAGCTGATCAATCTGTGAGGTCAAGAGACAGGGATGGAGAGAGAACAGTCACTAGTATATACATAAATGACAGATCAGGAATGCCATTGTCAAAAGGGGAAGTGGAAAGAGCATGGCGGAAACTTGGTGAGAGATATGAGGTCAAAGACCTTGGAAACATCAAATTGGTTTTAGGCATTCATACTATGTGCAACTGCAATAGCCAACCCATCCCACTCAACCAGAAAGAATATTTGAAACACACACCTGCAAAGTTTGGAAATGGCCAATTGCACCCCAAAATACACACCTCTCCCACCAGGAATATATTGAGCCAATCTCAAGCGCTGACAATGGATGAGGATCACCACTATATGAAAGATAAACCTTACTCCAAAGTGCTTGGCTCACTAATGTATGCCCAGATTGACACCCACCCCAATATTGCATTTTCTATCACCTGCCTCAGTTGATTCATCCATGATGAGATACATCAAAGGCACAATATTGTGTAAACTTCGTTACGGGAGATTAAATTATACTGACTACACACCACGAGGCTACTATGATTCAGACTTCACAGCAGACATCAATACCTGGAAGTCAGTGTCAGGGGGAGTATTCATACAAGCTGGAGGACAGTTGCTGGAGCGCCAAATACCAAGATACCATCTCAACGTCTATGACGGAAGCTGAACATATCGCTTTGGGAAAAGCAGCCAAGCAAATACAATGGATGTTCTCAGCCCTGACAGGGATTGGTTTCAGCACTCCGTACCCTGTGGCCCTGGAAGGTAACAACAATGGCTTGATTGCAATCACAGAGAACAAACGGAATCACAACTGAGTTAAGCACATTGACATACAACACCACTTGATACGCCATTCAGTTGAGGAAGGGAAGATCAAAATCAGATACATACCGAGTACTGAGAACCTTGCAGACTTATTTATGAAATTGCTGCCATGCCCTCAACATAACAAGTTTTGCCCTGGCCCTCCGTTTGTGCGATGCATGATGCCTACCGTGAGGTCGGGGGGGGAGGGTTGGAGAGGGATTGTGGTATATATGTGTCACAAGGATCGAATGTCACAGGGGTATGGGAATGGACAACTGGAGGATATTGTTAGGCTTTGACTGTGACCTGCAATGCAGCACATAGAAAGCTGAATACAAAATATATTATCAAGTTAAGACAAACTTGGTAGCTACACACCTGAATACGAAATGAATAGAACTAAAGACAGTATCTACGAATATGCGTATTGTGTGTGGGTATCACGTGATCGGTAAGTATGATGGAGGTATCATAACAGATATGGATCGGGTTTCGGAGATCGGACGTACCTCAGTCGTTTATCCACCGACTGATATATGTGTAATGTTACTTACGGAGACGAGCATACTAATAACTTATTCATTAGTCTAACTATTATCGACAGGTACATAGATTGATAGAGTTGTTTATCCACCGACTGAGTCTAACTGTTATCAACCATGACGCTATCCTTCGGAGACATAGGCTTGTGGTTCCTATCGAGACACTCTCGCCCTCAAAGTCTGATCCCGAACGCGATGACGGAGCCAATGTATACATCAAGCTCTACATAATTTCTAGTCTATTTCTACCGTTTGAATCTCTTCTGACAAAATTATAGGTTCCTGATCTGGCCATTGCCGATATAACAACGCTAACACAAGTCAGACCAGCTCAACGAACGACTCGGAGCCATAGTCAAACGTTACCACCCGGTTGTCTCGAGGTTGTAATATTCGACAGAAGTACGATCACCTACTATTGCCATGCTCTTAGGGATGAAAATGAATAAATTCTGGCCATAGCATGATCAATTGAAAGTCTTTGAAGAAGTTCACTGGATTCAGGGAGCATTACTCACTGGCTGACACGTGGCTACAAAATCGAGGAAAATGTATATGAAATATAATCCACGTGAAAATTATTCTATAGCTAAATGGTATTTTCAAGAGACAAGTCATGTAAAACCATGTAAGGGAGGGAAATCATGCTCTCGCGAAGCATGAATCTATGTCATTGAGCTGGCCCAGCAGCTGGTAATTCAGGTTTTGTAAGGCAGTGAAGGATGATTGTGCTTGAAACGAATACATTGAGCTACTATTGCCCATGGAGAGAATCTCTCTTTCGTATGTAGACATCTTCCAGTGACTTGTGTCAACTCCTCGAGTGTCCGCCAAAAACCTAAAGCGAATGCAATGTCACTCCTATGCACACACCAAAGGAAAGTAAAGTTACTCGGACCAAGAAATTGATGGTTGGTTGAGACTCCAACGTAGCGTATTGGTTGTTTAGGATTCCATGGGAATCGTTTGGGTTTGAGGAGATCAAACTGTTGTTGGAACATCTCGACCGATGATCTTAGGGAACTGCGAGCATCCTCTACGACTTGATCTTGATCAACTCGTCGAGAATTCTCCTGCCCATCTTGATCTCGTGCCGCCTTTGAATAGAATTCATTGTAGAGTAAGTCGAATTTAGTGAAGACGACGATTACAGGGATGTTTCCTGCAGTATCAATGTCAGTAAAATCTTACACAAGGAACTTAGCAGCCTACTGTGGCTAGCAAGCTTCAGAAGGTCCTCGTCAGCAGTCTGCATCAGACGTGACCCAGAGCGTGGGGACTCTATACATAACCTAATAGATCTGTCAACAAGTTATATTTGAATTCGAGGGCAAGATTGTTACCACAGTGCATGTAGCCGTTGCTCAGCCGGTAAGCTTCTCTTAGACCTCTGAAGGATAAACTTCTCAACGGTTCTGCAGTGGTCAATGGAGCCTGTCTCGAAGCCCACAGTGTCGTGGAGCGCAATGCGTGGGTTTTCGATGGACGTGTACTCGCGATTGATATCTGCTGTTCCAGTACGGTCATCAGCAATGTCGATGTCCTAATTGTCTCGGTTACGAAAGTTCAAGACAAAATTGCGTCAAGAAATCACCTGTTGGCTGACGCCAAAGATGTTGGCGATCAAGGAAGACTTTCCCACTCCTGTCTACCAATGCAAGATTTTATGGTCACTCAATTGTTTCTGAGTGATATAAGGAAAAGGGCCCACATCTCCTACAACTAAAATACGAAATCTTCACGAAAGGTAAGTATACCATGTCTACGAAGTTCGGATAATTGGTGATACACACCGAGGACGGCGGGAGAGAATTTCCTTATCTGTTGTCAAAGAAGAAGGAGCAGCCTTCATAGTAGTAGAAGAAGAATTGGTGACTGGAGAAGTGATCATCGCTGTGGGGCCAGAGGTGTATAAATCTTAGGATGATGTGGCACTGGGAAGGGTAACTGAGATTTTCTCATGGAATCAATCTATAACCACCCACGTGGATTTGAACTACCTAGGTACAATTCCTAAAACATAGAGAAAGGACACATTGATGGTACGAAAACTTAGCAGAGCGTTGTGAAGGATACAGAAATAACTGATCAAGTGTCAGTTTTACGAAGCGGATAAGCGGTGCGCGAAAGGAAAATTCAAATCTTTCGAGTTGTCGCCGGGACGCCAAGCGTCGGACGGTCTGAAGCGAACCGGTGCGAACAGCATGTCTAAGGGTGTTCGGAGGTTATAACTGTATTGTACTCAGGTTTCGGTAGCGTCAGCCCTATCACACTGACAGCCTTCACGCCCATTACGGTTGTTCGGCCGTAGCACAACAGCACAACCGACAAAGATTTCTCGAGAATTGACAGAGAGTATGTATAAGCCAAAGATAACCTGAAGCATAAAAGATAAAAAGCATCAGCTGTACACTGCCTTACACTGGGTCATCACACCTATAGTTCAGGGATGGACCGTAACCAAGGTTCCTAATGATGAGTTTCAGCTATTGAATTCTCTTCCATCTCAGTACCGAGTGAACGACACAGCAAATAAGTGGGTTTCGAGTGGTCTTGGTCTGAAATCAAGTGGAAGCCGTCAACGTCAGGAAGAATCAATGGAGACACGCCGTCAAAATAGAACCCTGGCTATATATGTTGCGGGACAGATAGAGAGCAAATAGTACGTACGTACAATACACCACGGGGAAGAAAGGAAAGGAAAAAGATGCCAGATGTAACGATGTCGCAGGTTTAAATTTTCAGAAAAGGAAGGGTGATCATGCATAACACGAAGGAGTCATCGTCAGGCTCAAATCAAGCTGCCAAACGTTGTTTATCGTTTGTTTCGACGACTGTCAAATACATATGCGACTTCCGGAATCAGCCTATAACATAAGGAGAACTGTGGGAGGCACGAGAGGGTACCGTTACTAACAGTGACTACAATTTCACACTTTTCTACCCTGTCCAATCATACTTGTATTCAAAGAAATTATTTAACAACATCTCTTGCTATATTTTGACAAAAAATGAAGGAGAGAATTACATAGTAATCCATTGCATATCCTGACGCCTTACTGTGGTGTATCCAAAAAGATGCAAACATCAGATGAAGTCCAACAGGAGAACGGGAATACAAGGCTCACCAAGTATCTTACAATCACCAAGCAATCTTTGCTAGGAAACCTTTAGGGTAAGTCCTCACGAGTAACTTCCTGATCTCGTCCATGACGAGAACCGCCAAGGCTAGTGGCAATGGGATAAACCAGAATTCTATCGGAACCGGCGCTGTCAAGAACAACACTTGAAGACCATGAACTTCCGTCACGAAAATCGCAATGATGAGGGCAAGGATGGCGCCAAAGAAAGGCCACGGGTTCCTCCTCTGCTTACGAATCGGGTCGGCTTGAAGGATAGAGAGACGTTTGTTACGGACAGAAAGAAGGTTGCCCCACTGCATAATGACGAGGGTAACAAAGTACACACATTGCGCGGTGTTGTTGAAGATTACTAGATCTGGCGCGCTGTGCCCGTGGAACCCAGCGGGATCGTTGTATTTCTCAAATGCTAGGAAGAGATCACCTATAGGGATTCGAGCATACCGCCAGAAGTAGAAGAAGAACATCGCATGTGCACAAACCATCTCTATCATACCGATGAAAAGGTAAGCCTGGGTGTAAATCTTGAGGTTAATAAGATGGTCCTTCTTGTGGTTACGCGGAGGGAGCGTAAGTAGATCAAATTCCTCTTTTTCCATGATGAGCGAAAGGCAGGGCGCAAGGTCGGTGAAGCAGCAGATAATAATCATCAGGAATGAAGAAAGCGGAAGGGGTACACCAAGGTAAGCATTGATAAGAACAGGCCATACTTCAGACCAACTGCCTGCAGGTAGGAGATATGCAATGACTTTCTGTAGATTCTGGAACACCAAGCGGCCGAGACGGATACCACCAACGATAGAGTCGAAGTTACCCACCAAGACCAAGTCCGCCGCCTCCATCGCGACATCACTTCCAGTAACGACGGCAACACCAATGTCTGCCGCTTTGAGGGCCGGGGCATCATTGACTCCGTCACCAGTGACCGCAACGACATTGTCCCGCTTTTGGAAGGCATTGACAATGCCAAGCTTCTGCTCCGGCGTTGTCCTTGCGAATACGATTTCCTCGTAGCGCGTAGCAATCTTCCAGTGATCCTCCGTGAACAGAACTAAATCCTTCCCTTCCAACACGAGGCTTTTCTGAATTCGATTGGCGGGGTCGCGGCAGCTGGGCAAGCGATCGCCAGGCATATCTTGCATTTGTTTGACTACTTCCGCTAAAGAATCAGGTTCAGCATGGGTAGTGATGATCCCGATCTGTCGTGCAATGGCGGCAGCTGTCAATCCAAAGTCACCGGTAACCATGAAGAATCGAACACCAGCTCTCCTGCAGTCCTTTACAGTAAGGGCAGACTCAGGGCGGGGGGGATCCATAAGTCCGAGAATTCCAACTACTGTCAATTCCTCAAGGCCTTTCTTGGAGATCTCGGTACTGAAGTCGTTCGTGCCAATAGTATGGTAGGGTATATACTCTCGCATACATAGGAGAATGACGCGCTGTCCACCGCGAGACCACTTCTCCTGAGTCGCGATGAGCCTAGTTCTAGCGGCCGAATCAAAGGGCTGGATGTCATTCGTGACAGCAGAGTAATAAGATGTACAGCTGGGAACGAGAACATCCGGAGCGCCTTTGACGAAGATAATACTTGCAGACTTCTTTTCAGAGTCTTGGAGAGGCGAGGAATTGTGCATGGTGAGCATCCATTTGTTGCGCGAGTTGAATGGAATCTGGTATATCTCAGGTCTAGAAGCTCGCACAGCAGGTGCACCTCCGACGGACTCGACGAAGCGAAGGATTGCACCGTCCGTTGCGTCACCGTTGATCTCTCTTTTCTCCAAGGGAAGATCAGCAGTGGCAGCATCGAAGGTTGCACCGTTGCAAAGTACCGCAGCTCTGTGAAGCAAACGAATTGCAGACGTCTCTCCAGCCGAGTCGGCCGCAACGTGTTCCCGGAACTCCTGAGCCGTATACGTCTCATCGACAAACCCAGCGGACATGACGGACATCTTATTCTGCGTAAGGGTGCCGGTCTTGTCGGAACATATGACAGTAACGCAGCCAAGAGTCTCAACAGTAGCAAGTGATTTAGGGAGAACCGAGATGTTTTTCATACGACGGGCAATGAGAGTCAGTGTCAGAGTGACAGCAATGGGCACTCCTTCAGGAATGAAAGCAACAATACAGCCCATGACGTCACTGAGCATTGCTTCGACAGTCATAAAGCCATGGTGGCCATGTTGTAGCCATGCAAGCCAAATGATGAGGATACTCAACGCGAGGACGAGAGTGCAGAAGATGATGATCCGAACGAAACGCCAGATTTCCTGCTGAATCAGTGTCGGCTTCACTTTGGTCTTGTTTGTGAGCTTGGAAATCCGTCCCATCACAGTCCTTCCGCCTGTCAGTACCACAACACCCTTCGCGTGCCCGTTCGTGACATGGGTTCCCATTAGAGCGACGTTAGGTGCTTCAAGGAAGGTTTCGTCTTGGGAGTCAACACTGCCTTCAACCTCTTCTGATTCTCCTGTGAGCACCGCGCGATCGAAACGTACGTCGTCGGATGTCTCGATCAACCGTATATCAGCTGGGACCTTGTTGCCCACGGACAACATAACTAGATCTCCAACTGCCAGATCTACGGCTGGAATTTTGCTGGTCTTGCCCTCACGGATGACGACACATTCGGATGGAATGAGGTCGAGAATGGAGTTCATAATTCGGCTGGTGGACCAGTCTTGGAACGCAGAGAACAAAGCCTGGCACAGGATAACAATAATGATGAGGATGGCGAGAGCGAGATTCGTGGGTGAAGGAGGGCTGGACAGGGGCTGCCAACAGATGAAGAAGATGATAACAGCTACCCAAAGGATGGAACAGAACCCGCCGAAGAGATACGTGATCAGTTTCCACAAGTATTTGGGTTTCTTCTTAGCGATCGTATTCTTTCCATCTCTCTGGATATTGCGAGCCACTACAACGTTGTCGAGACCACGATCCGCAGTCGTACCGAACATATTACAAAGCTTCTCAACGGAGACATTTTGGTACGTGAGCTGTTCGAAGAAGTTGACCACGTCTTCTTGAGGCTTTCCCGGGTGCTGGTGTTCTGATACCTGGATGGAAAGTGTGCGGAATCCAATGGCAAGGGAGACGTTGGGATCTACAGCAGACGAATCGTGGTATGCAAGTCCTGGAGCTCCAGATATGGGGCGAAGCTCTTCACGAATATCTCCTTTGTTCTGCACCTTTTCATCCCCAGAGTCTTTGTCTGAACTCATTATAACGCTAGAGAGGGCTGGTCAGCTGTATGTCACTAGCACGGCAGAATCGTCTCACATATCAAAACTCTGGTATTAACAAGACAGTAGAAGACGACGTAGAAAGGATAACAATGCTGAGCCTGAAGAGAAGTGAATAAGACAACTGCAGCAGGAAAGAGGCGGTGAGGACTCACGACGTCGCTCTGAGGAGAAAGATGGAGCCATTCACACGTCGAGCATATTAAAAGGGCCTGATGCTCGATGAGAAAAGACAGCCATTCCTGTGGCTAAATCCCCTCTTATCTGGATGAAAACCCAACAATGATGTCGGTTGAATCCGTAACAATCCAAGGAACCTCTTGCTAGATCTGGCAGGAAGAGCGCATGGCGACGGTTGCAATGAAATCGGCATTTGACTGGGAAACTCACATCTTGTCCCTCGATTTGTAATCCAGCCAACATTAATCTTTAGAGTTGATCTTTCTTTCTCATTGTTTTCTATTGTAACTCCAGCCTGAGAGCTACACGGTACCAATGTGACATTTATCCGCCTATCTGCCATCGCCGGTTTCGGAACGTCCTGTACCTTGGAATATGTGAAAGCTGAAGGAACTGGTGTCTACTTATGGCTATGTGATATATTTGGGATGTGAAAGGCGGTGGTGACGGCAACACCTGTCTCCAAGTTCCTTGCAGGGCGGGACCAGAGAGCGTGATCCTATTACCGGCACCTCTAACCGCGATCACCTCGGGCCAATAGACATACTCATGTGTGCCATACCAGACAGACAGAGGCTAACGATTCATGAATGACGACGGACAGGATGCAAGTTGCTACCCATTCCTTCACTGTCGGAGGTGTTGCGTCTTTCTAGTCAAACTTGGCCGCTCTAAATCGAAGACGTTCTATTATAGAACTTCAAGCCGACAGCTCAATTAAACCTAATATATGCATATATACAGATTACAAATACTATCTCCATGCCGCACAGCTGTTGCCGCTGATACTGTACTGAATACCTGTCAACCCCCAGTGAAATTTGTGACTGTGGAACTCGAGGTACCGGAGATCGTCAGAATCCTTTCCGACTTTCCTTTGTGCTGAATGTCCTTAGTCTATGAGTCTAAGAGTGGGCATGCTCGCTCGAAGGACGGGATATCGAGATACAGTGTACTTTTAGTAAATACTTCCCGCAAGGCTCTGTCATGCGCAGCGCTCATGTTTCTGCGTTCCAGCCCACGTTAGTCAGATCCTGGTAAGCGACGGGGGCATTACACCGGTATTTGTGGTCTACTCATGCCAAATAAGACTCCTCACTATCCATCAATGTCGTCGCCTCCCTTTTACCGTTTTTGCCTTTACAGGTGGTTTGGATTGCACGGATGACTCATTCATTCTAGTTATGAATTCCTGAGCACGTCTAACATAAGGGAAATTTGACTGGCATTCATCTCATAGATATCACATTCTCAACCGTGGGATGGACTCATGGCTGTGAAGATGGTGTGAAAATACTAGTGCTGTTGCCACTGCCACCGCCACTATCATCGATTACTACAAACTTCATTGCAACCGACGAAGCTTGGTTTCGTCGGGATCTTCTTGTTCGGCCGGATTAAATGGCTGCTCACGGCACTCGTGGTTCATGTGAGAGAGTGAAGCATGGGCTCGGAAGAACGGGTTGAGAACCACTCCGCATCGCCGATATCGGGCGATTTACGCTTCGCGGCGGGACAAGACGTCGACTTGCACTCCTTCATCCCATCTAAGAACGATTTTTACACCTGTCGAAAGGTCAGATGAACTTGCCTGTTCTCTGATCTGTGCACTTGTTTCATCATGTTTATCATAATGACAAGTCCCTTCGATCACATCCAGTATTTACAACCAGTCTGGTCTTGAGCTAAGCTGTCAAGTCGTGT
The DNA here is from genome assembly GCA_017657275.1 of Termitomyces sp. T108. Classification (NCBI taxonomy): domain Eukaryota; kingdom Fungi; phylum Basidiomycota; class Agaricomycetes; order Agaricales; family Lyophyllaceae; genus Termitomyces; species Termitomyces sp. T108. The sequence continues at coordinate 13,288 of JAGGAU010000259.1, forward strand.
CATGCTACCAAAAGTATGTGCCTTACTCACATACACATCCGTGGGTTCCTGCGCCCTCTCACCCTGTCGAGCGGGCCGAACTAAATGAGGTGTGGTCTCCTCGTGATAGTGATCAGAGTCACGGAAACACATCCGTGAGCCAAATCGTGAAGAAAATCTTTCATTATATACAGAGATCGACGAGTTCTGCCGGTTCTATGGGTGATTAAGATTAAACGGGAGAGGTGAAGCACCGCAAAGACTTTGGCGTGAATCCAATAGTGCGCGTTAAATTTCTGTCTCGAAGACCTGTGTCACTTGTGACTAGGGAGCCCTAGGGTAATTACGGTACAGAGAGCAGATACTGCCTGCGCCACTGCGGTATGTGAAGGATATTCATCTAATGTTTGAAGAAAGAGATATGAGGCACTTGAAGGAAGGGGATGATTTTATGTGAATACTTTACGAGCATGAAATGGCTCACGGTCGTTTTGAGATCCATTGTTAAGATGGCCTCACGAGTGTCGAAGTTTGGCGATGCTTCCTTCGCCGCCACACTGAATACTTCTGAATACTTATTATCGTTATCATATATTTATTGACTCCCTGCGAGATTTTATTATAGACAGTGAAAAAAATATATAGTGAGCGGTGTGTGTAGACTGAGCGATTACGACGCAATGGATGAGGCGCATTTCAAAGGAGACGTCAGTCTATCGGGGAAAAAATCGGGAGAAAGGTCGCAAGAATGTCAAAAACAATTTTCACGGATAAATTCAGAGTCGCTTCTACAGATCTTTGCCAAGTTCGACTCTCAGATGGAACTGCAATTTATCGAATTCCTAGAGACTGTCAGATCAGATGGTACTAATCAAACAAAGCGCTTCGAGGCTGTCGTGCCCTGTGGGAATCTCCTTGGAATTGAGCCCGGAAGGTTTGCAGCACCCACAGTGAGGCGTGAGTATATCTCCCGCCCAATCAGATGGGAATGTAGCAGAGTGATGAAATGGCAAGATGATATGTAGCAGAGAGGCGAGGACGATGTTGGCGGGAATCCTGGGCGTTCCGAGGTACTGGTTGTTGTTGCGCCTCACGCCGCAGCTAATCGCGTTCATCCTGTCATGCGGCTACGAGTTTGGCTACATATGTACACCCTTAGCACGGTACGACAGGTATCACTCCTGACGCAGTCATAAACTTTTTTCCCTCACCAGACCTCCGTTATCGAATTGCTGGAGCAGCGCCTCCAGTCACCATTCCAGCCCGGGCCTGCATCTAGTAAAAATTGTCAAGAATCAGTGTTCTGCTCCTTCAATACATTTTTTGTTGTTGGGATTTGATCATTTCATATCTGACAGATCCCAGGCACACTCATGGTTTGGGTAAAGATTTGTCACGAGCATGCCTTGTGTCGAACGCACACATGTCGACCAACTTCCTTGTTTGTGATGCTTCTGATAGCTTCCGTGTGCGTCGGTGCTATCTCATCATTCATGTGCTCTTGCTGTGACAACCTATGTGGTCGAGATCCTTTCTTGGTCGGGTTCCTGATAATACACCTAAGAGGTGTGGGCGCCCGAAACATCCCAAATACTGTACCAGTCTGCTATGTCGCCTAGCGGATTATGGAGAAATGAAACACAAAATTGAGTGAAAAGAACGAAGGGAATTCGTGGGTAGGCGAGCAGCCACCGCCCAGTCCGAGCATCCGGATTACCAAACAGTCCAAGGCACCATTTGATGAATAAACCTTGATAAAGAGTTATTCGCTGACAGTGTGGCACGCAGAAGCGTCATGAATGTCAATTGGATGTCAACCTGTGGAAGTTTACCATGCCTGTCATTATGCTTTCTGGGAAAATGAACACTTGCACAGATAATCTACTGTTCGTTTGTATCCGGCATGTGGCAAAAATCTTATAACAAGGAGGATACACAAAGAATGAATAGACCAGGTCGATTTGATTTGCCGATAGTAACCTGCTTCTATGAGTCACACTTGACTAAGATCTACCCAGCGATAGAAGGATCAGTCACTAGCAAGTGTACATTTCACCAAGGAGCCACATAAACAGAGGACTGATGCCAAGGCATTAACGATGCGTCGGCGAGAGCTGTTGCAAGACAGATACCTTTAGGTGTGTACATTGCAAGAAAAGGAAAAATTGGCTAGCTATTCATGTTGGTGCATTACTGCTGAAGCCAGGACCTATTTCTGGTGGGAAAGAGTCAAAGAAACCTGTCACCTATTTCTTGACCAGTCTTTCACTGGGGAAAAAGGAGATTTTAATGCTTTTCCTTGAGTGATAGGAAAATTTTTACTTTGGCTTGTTCCTGAGATACAGATAACAAACTAATCATATTCCATGTCTTTTTTCTCGTGGTGAAGAAAATGATGTGTCCCTTTGTAAATACTTGTTATATTTTATCAAGTGTTTTTTTGATGGAATTTTTTGTCTCCCACCATCAGGAAAAATGAAATCACTATATTATCCACTGCCAAACTAAGTACCTTATTCTTATGCAGCCTTGATAAATTTCAATAGATCTACCTAGTTACACCAGATGTCAGATGACATCAGTAGCTGTACCTGAGATGACAATACTAGCCATAGATCTATTACAGCTGTCATAACCTGGTTATTTTTACCAGTTATCCAACATATCTCCTTCAATTTGTACCCTTCCCTGCCTTGGTCAATGACCCCACTTGGCACATCATCACATCAGCTTCCTTCCCCGTCAGGCACCTTACAATCAAACCTCCTTTCACTAAAGCCATGCCTCTGCTACCACTCCAAAAGGGATCTGCCATATTCCCTGAAACCTACTTCCTCACTCTGGTCTCCATCAGTATATGTATACAAAGCTCAGACTCCATAGGCAGTTGGTAGTCTTGATATTAGATATAGTTCCTTGCTATCATTTTCACTCTGCTGTTCTTCTCTAGGTTTCTTTCAATTCATTCTGTTTGCATCCTGCTATGCCTTCATTCTGCTTAACTCCTACTTTAATTAGGCTTACTCAGTTGAAGACTTTAGACTACACACCCAAAGCCTGTAATGATTTTTATTGCCTCTTGTCAGGTTGTGCTGATGTTGGGGGCTCCTACTTGAGTATAACCTATTATGCAAAATTGATGCCAACTACATGCATGGGCTTATTGGCTGTTGAGGATGAGCCCAGGGATGGCTCTAGAGTGAGTTGACAAGTTGACTTGTTCCATAGAATGAAGTCTAGAGGCAAGATTTATTAAGTGCTCACCACATAGGCCCAAACTACCTCAGGCCATAGAAACTTGGAAATTCTATGCTGGATGATCATGGCACATATGTGTTCAACAAAGGTGCAAGTAACATGCTTGGCAATGCCATTCTCTTCAGAGGAGTGTGAGGTAGTGGTCCAGATGTGGATGCTGTACCTTGTGCACCATGCATGCAAGGCATCATTTAAGAATTCCTTTCTTTAGTCAAAGCAAATAGCTTTGAGGTCCTTCCCAGTCTGAGTTTTGACATGTGCACAATATTTTTCCAGTGCAGCAACTGTAGACTTGTCAGTTTTATTCTTAAGGAAGTGTGTCATAGTTCTATGCACCCCACCATTGGTCAAGCCCATATAATAATGGATTCTACATATGCCAGTAGTGCAGGCTTAACTCTAGAGATCAATTGTGTCATGACCCACTCCCGGAGCTCGCCCACCACCCTGGGGACAACACCACCAATGCCCCCTACTCCCCCGGGACAACGCCAATTGCCCCCGCCGCCCATCACGACGCCACAACAGGCCACGGTGACACCTGTCACTCCCGGGTTCGCCGCCCCCTCGACCCTGACACCCGGCAATCACCGCAACTCTGGAACGCCCTGCATCAACCTGGAACCTCCCACGGCACGGGCCGCTGTCAGGTTCCGCTGACCACGGGGGCTCAGACCACTGGGCGAATCCTTACTTGGCGCGCACGAGGTCTACACGCACACTCGAAGGGTGGGCGCGGCGGTACGGACCGGGACTGAAGGGGTGAGGGTGACGATAGAGAGGTAGGGGATGGTCCAGGAGGCTACGGGGGAAACTCCGGGGTCCGGGAACGAGCTCCGGGGCTTGGTGTAAGTCCCGGACGCGAGTGTGTGGAGGGCCGGGGCTCAGGCGCGGGGCTCACTAAGTCCTGGGGCTGGAGAAAGACGGGGGAGAGCAAGAGAGTCGAGACCTGAGGAGAGAGTAGACGAGAGGCGAGACAACAAGGAAAGAAGGAAAAGAGGGAGAGAAACTTAGAGATGAGGAGGCAGAGAAGAACTTAGACGGAGAAGGAGACCGGAGAGGGAAAGCAGATAGATTCAAACGAGACAAGACGAGAGATAAGATATGGAGATGAGTCGAGTTGAGTAAGAGATAGAAAGAGTAGAGATGTAAGAACGAAAATAGGCTGGGAACGATAACAGACGAACTAGAGACTGGGAAGGGCAATATCAACACTGGCGTACCAGAGACTATACTACGGTTTATATACAAAGGGCGCGGGCATGCTCCGGGGCTCAGGCCTGGGCTCCATGGCGAGTCGCGGGGCAGGGGTCCTTGCTGGAGCCTGGGGTTCGTGCAAGGCGTACCGGGGCTCTTGCTGAAGCCCGGGGACC
>JAGGAU010000260.1:0-17811 GCA_017657275.1 Termitomyces sp. T108
GAGCCCGCCACTTTGGAGTCCACCCTGTAGAGTATTTAAGGCATAGGTAGACAACCTGTACAAGTAGTGTTGATATTAAACGTAACTTGCCTGAATCTCCTTTACCTCATACTCTCATATCTTGTCTCAGTCTCCCTGTCTATTCCTACCAACTTCTATTCTCTATTCTCCCATCTTTTTCCTCTTCTAGCCCATTTCCTTTGCTCTCCCATCCTTGACTCGTTTCCCTTGTTTGATCTCATCTCATTCTTGTTCTCATTCCTATTTCTCTTTCCTCTTTACGGCTTATTCCACCCTGGTCTTGCCTTGCCCTTTCCTGGACTAAGCCCAGACTCACCCCACTAATCCCGGACCAATGCCCCATACCCTGGAGCCCCAGCACAACCCCGGACTTACTCTCACAGCCCGGAACTACGTCTCTTTACTCCCTAAAAAGCCAAGCGCACCCACACTGGTCCCAAAATCAACCCCAGACCTTGTACTAATGTAGGACTTCATAACTGTAGCTACCTTGAGTCCACCTTGTAAGGTCTCACTTAGGAAGAAGCCCCCACAGTCAACAGAACCTGACACTGTCCACACATCCTCACAACATTTACATATAATTCTTTATCTTGCACTATAGAAATTGTATATAGCTACTGATTACAACAGACAATTACTAGAGTTTACAGCCTACATTTGACTTCTCAGTAATATGCTCTTACAAGAACTCTTAGTGACTAGAGTTACTTTCTCATCTTTCTCTTATATGATACACTAGACACCAATTACACACATATGCACCTTTATGCAAGTCCACCTACAGGACTAATCAAAAATTACTTTGCAAACTTGATTTAGGTACTAGTGCTTAGCTATGCTAAGCATCATTTAACTCCAATTGCTTTGACTTCACTTTTGTGTGTTTTTGAAACCCTGCCAGGACTTAACCTCATCACTTAGTATGCCCAATGCATTGACTTGTTGACTCTGATAGTGTTTAGTGACTGACTTTTAGGCATCATCAAATCCAGTGAGGTTACTGTAAGGAGATGGCTAAAGATCTGCAGAACTCCTTCCACAGAGCCAATGATGCCAGTGACCAACAAGAGTTGAGCAAGCATAAAGGTGGGCAAGAGTCAAGCAGAGAGCAAGCAAGGTAAACAGAGGGTTGGACATTACTAGAAAAGCTTATAGTCAGTTTGGTGCATAGGCCAGGAGAACACTGCTATTGCTCAGCCTGGGGATATTCTATTTACAGGCTGCCTATTTATACTACATTGGTAGCTGTGCTATTACTAATACTGTTTACTAATTGGGCCCTGGTATATAAAGAAGTATGACTAACAATAATCAATGCTGAGTAAGATTTGTGCATATGACTAATCAAGGCTGACTACCAAGAGATGGAAGGGAAAAGGGTGGGCCAAGCAGCTAGTCAGATTTGCTAGAGCTAGGCATATCATAGGACTAAGCTCAGAATAGAGTTGAATATGGTTTGAAGACTGATCCCCTGACAGTTACAACAATGTGTGCATCTAGGAAGGAGACAAGTAGAAGGCAGCATTCTATTCCAATCATAAACTCTTTGAATCACTGATAATGTTCTTTGGCCTCACTCCTTTGAGACAATAATGAACAACATCTTTTGAGACCTGATTGCAGAAGGTGTTGCATGCATGTACTTTAACGCATCCTTATCCATGCCAAGAGATTATAAAACCACTATAAAAAATCAAAGCTTGGCTACAAGAGCACTAGTGTTTATGCATTTGTTGCATTGTTGGACAATTGCCCACTCACTGCTAATCAAAGTAATATGAGTGTCCTGAGTAGAAGGTTTGCTTCTTTTTTATCTTAGTAACATCAATTATCTGACAGAAAGTTGCACCTTGTCTTAGAAAGATTATTGAGTCTCATAAAACACATTGAGATGAAAAACAATGAAAAAATTCCCTTCTATGCAAGTTGGCTATACAGGTGACAAGCCATTATATGTGCCATGATAAACCTTGTGAACATCACTTGTCAATTGCAATTCTGCATGATGAACTACCCTTTCCAACCCATCTTCAATATTTCTAATAGGTCCTTGAAACCATTTATGTGCTGAAATAACCCAAGAAGTACTAGAAAATATAAAAACAGTCATGATAATCACAACAGCATAGTCTGCAGAGTGTTTAAGATAAAAGAAACTCATAACAAAAGGAATATATATACTCATTTCTTGTGCTGTAGGATTTTGTCCAGGGGGAAAGAATAGAAGGACAATTATGAATAAAACCCAAACAATGGCAATGACTCCAACTGGTGTAGACCACAATCCTACTGTTTAATTCATTAGTGAAGATCAAACTCATTGCATGGACCTCAAAGTGACTTACAGCTGAAAGGGCCAGGAACAAATTTATTACGACCTGATGTGATCCGCAGGAAGATTGGTGTGGCATAGGAGGTATATAATCCAATGACAGATGCCCTAGAAACCACCTCAAGTGGAGACAATTCTCCCTGGTTCTATCACTCACCCTGCAAGAGATGTCAAAACTGCAACAGAAAATCCTAACAATCCACATATTGCAGATGCAGCCATCACAAGCCAAACAGCATTGACTGGTGTTTGTGTGTGGGAGTTGATTACTTTCCACCATTTTGATCCAGGCAGAGCATTGTCTCTAGTGATGCATCATCAATACTTTGTGAGGTTCAAGCATCCTTTATGTTCATACCTAGCAAAAGCAAACACCGCTCGAGAGGCATCCACACCTTGTGCAGCACCTGAAAAATACTGAGTATCGAACCAGGTACATATTAGCAAGAGTGCGAGAGTACGAGATCTTAAAATCCTGACCTGAACAACAGTAGTAAAGGACCAGATGGCAAGCATTCCTCTTTTGCCTATAGCATCAAGCAAGACCTGTGCCATTGGCAATGGGAGTTCCGTGTCGAGAACCTTGGCAGTAGAAGGTATAACAAAGCTAATAACAATCAACAGGATCCAACCCAAAGTAGCGGTGGCTCCAACACCAACCTGGCTGAGAATAGTGAGCGTATGAGTCAGATATTGATCATTTGACTTGCGAGGATAGCAGTCGGTGCAGTTTTACTCGCACCAGCAGTCTCTTCAGATATGTGTGCAGCTGAGTCATCTTCAATAAGAGTGATGAGTTGTTATGTCCTTCAACAGGTATAAGAATGCCTCCCACAACCAGTCAAACACCACATTGGCGCTGTGAATGCAAGGATGAAAGCCCATCCATCTATTACAACATGAATCGGGATCCCGAGATACATGAAACAAGACTCACCGTTTGCCCATCCCGAATGATTTTCAAACAGAGTAAAAGCATCTTTGGCAGAGACTTTGTTCTCAGACATGACCAACAAGGAGATGATAGCCGCAATCGTTGTTCCAACTACAGCACAGAGTGTGAGAGTAAGTTCATCCAAAGGGTTAAAACAATCACCATTTACTACAACGTAATATAAATTCAGCCTCGCCAATATTGAAGTCGCGGATGAACAAATGATACCATGTGAAACTAAGATGACAAGTAAAATTCCGTACGTGGCTCCTGATGACAGATCCGTTGCACCGTCAGAGGCAACAGTAATCGCTGAAGTAATCATCTGAGCACAGTTGAAATCTATGGAGCACATCAAAGCAATCTGGCCGGTAATATTAGCCCAGCCTGGTAGATCGAAACCCAAATTTCAGCGAATAAGGATGGTACCATGGGTTGACAGTATTTGTACCTGTGATCCAACTTGCCAAGGGGGCATACTTTGGTGGTGCGAGCTTGGAAGAGAAATAGTAAAGACCTGCACTCGTGCTAAGGCGGTTCAGAAAAAGTAACAATCAGGCACTTCAAGTTGTGATTGATGCGTGCAAGACATACGGCATCGACGACGTCAATTCAGCCAATGAGAGCGCAACTGTCATCACAAAGACACTTGGGATCAACCATCCAAAGACCAAGCCAACGTGTCCACCATTGATAAGCCCAAATTGCAAGGTCGACGACACAGATGCGATGAGTGCCATGATGGAAAAAGCGAATGCGATAGTTTCGAAAAGCGAGAATTCGCGTCGAAATTCGCTCTTATATCCTGTCATTCATGAGAGCTTGAGCACACGAATCGGAACCATCGTTGCTAACCCAACTCGGCCAACCTGATATCGTCCGCTTGTCGCAGAGATATACCACGTTCAACAACACTTGCTTCCCTAACGGAAACATTCTTATCCAGTAACTTGAGAGCCTTAGTCATGAGAGAACTAGTAGTAGGAGAGTGAACTTCGCGTTGATTAGACTGATGCTCGCCAATATGCGAGTGGTTGTGAGGTGGGGAGTGATGAAGAAAGTTGAAGGAGGGAGAAAATAAGGGACTAGATGATGCACTAAACCCTATGTATTGACGGCTCGATTCAGTGAAGCAGTCGTCTGCTTCTTCGACAGGAGCATGAGGACTGAGTTATCAGCGAGTAGAACCTTGTTATCTTCAGTTCCACGCTCGTGAGAAGTACAAACCTATCAAGTCTTCTTCAGGTCCGCGCAAGATAAGACATGTTTATCTCTCCAATTTAGAAGTTCGGAACCATTATAATTCAAACTGACCAGAATGCTTTCGGTACGAGAATTGGATACCTAGTTAGGGCCAAGGAAAGCGTCTTCAAGCAGTAAATGTCGCAGCCCGAGTCAAAGCATCAATGACGAGGTAAGCAGGGATGATAAATGACGGCATCCACGATAACGAAAACGATTATTCATCTGTCAATAATTTCCCTCTAGGAGTTCATAATGACGACAAAACTACCTCTAGACCTTCACGTCTCACTCCTTGTTGTATGAGGCATGAGTAATCGGCGACAAGTTGGGCGGCACTTGAGTGTATAATGATCATACAACCATTTCATAAGCCATGCGCGTAGAAAATTTGCCACGTGTTTCCAATTATGCTGAAGTCAACTGTCATAAGATTCACCATCAAAGACCGTGGTCGATCAAAGGCAGATGCGGCACTGGTGGCGAATACAAATATCTTCCTTCTGCCTAAAACAATAGAAACAATCACTTCCTGGGGTTCCCCTCATCCTGATTCTCTCCACTCGCGTTGCCTTCCGCACTCCCTCCTGTTACGATCAACGGCCTCGATCCCCTAGCCACTTTCGTCGATTCCAGAGATGGCGCAGATACGTTCGTGTACGAAGCTGAAACCGGCACCGACTTTCTCGTAGGACGCCTCGTCTCATGAGTCGGTGGCATAAAAAGCGGCACGGGACCCGACACATGCGTGGGAAGTGCCGCACTCTCTGGGTACTCCAAAGGGCCCTTGTACATGCTGTCTCTGCTCGAGAACCGACTCAGTGTAGCAAGTTTCTCAGTGTCGATCGTCCGTCTCTCGACACGTTTGCGGAAGTGATATACCGCCAATATTAATGCGACGATTGTGATGCATAGGACGAATCCAAGCGGAATGGCGAGGGAGAGAGGGTTGTTGGTGCTTAAGAACATGCTAGGTGTTAATGTGGAGTCAGAGGCGGCGTCTCGCGCTGATAGAGCACTATAAGTGTATGGTGAGGAGGGAGTGTTTGTGCCGGAGGATAGAACTGGAAGGTCTATCTGGTCGCCCGTAAAGGGATCGCCCTTAGAAGAAGAGTATGGCGTGTTCTCCGAGGTCCCAGCACCTGGTGGCACCGGGAAGACATCGGACTTCCCATCCGCATCCGGTGGAGCTGACAGTTTTCTGGAGGCTGACGTTCAGGGGTTAGAAAAGTTTCAATGTCTGAAGCTGTAAAGGTGGCATACTCACAGGCCAAAGTGAAATACGGCGATTCCGATACTGAGCCCGACCTTGTTTGCATTTGAAGGACAAAAGTCTGTTCTTTCTGAACTGACGGAGGATCGCTAAACACAGCTGTCAACATGGATTGCAAGCGTCCTTACATGCACTTACAGCAACGTCGTGCAGGTTCCATTCTTTTGTCTGGTTATAAGGGGCCAGGTCGACGTTCCACAGCCCTTGCGAACCAAACCAGAATCTTCCTTGCGACGCTGAGGCGCGGATAGGGCGTTGGACGTACACAGCCGGAACGACGCATCACAACTGGACTCTGTGGGTTTATAACTGACAACGATCTGTCGGCCAGGATGGTAGGTAGAGCCATATGCGGGCTGATACCATATGACGTCAGGCATGTCGACCAGGACCAAGAAATTCCTCAGGAAGGCAAGGGGATGTCGTTGGGAAAGTACAAAGAACTTTGAACGGTGAGAAAAGAAAGTATTGTAGAATGAACGAACAATAAAGAATATTCGACCTTCAAGGCCAGGAAGAAAGAGAAAAAAGTAAAAATCAAAAGGAGACGACCAGCGTTGGGGGAGAAAGAGAAGCAGAGGCTGACAATGGCATGCCGAGGTTTTATAGCCTTTGCCAGAGACATCAGGCCCGATCATAATCGTGCGTTTTTGCCTCTGTCTGAAGGGGCGGCAAACTTGAACGATCACAAGTTTTATAGATGCAGTACAAAACAATTATTACAATACAAACACGAGAAGGATTTGATCTCAAATATTAAGCCTTTGTTTCGGTTTCTGAAGACGCCACAAGCCTCAGCGTCATAAGTGCTTTGCGAGTGCTGCTCTTGTTCTCATAGTCCGCTCTCTCTGAATCCTCCCGGTCCGCCAATGTCACAACGACGTCATCACATTCCAGAGTCATAGGCTTAATTAATCCGAGTTCCGAGATTGGTGAGTTTCCAGCCAATTCAGTACTAGCAGACATAGGCATTTCTTGAGAAGTAGGCAATACAAGGCTCCAATTTGATCCTCTGAATTCCGTCGGAAATACATGTGGGTCGTCCTCTCTTGCAGAGATCAGAAGGCTCTTGAGGGCACGTTTTGCCTTTGCTTTTGCAATCGCAGTAGGTGAGCGCCAGAGTCCAAACCCAAGTCGCCTGTTGAAGAATCCATAACAAGTTTGAGGAGTATTCGTACAGAGAGAAACCCTCGACCGGGATGCAGCAGGCACATCGTACTTGAAGCCTATTCCGCCTCCAATCTGTTTAATTCCTTCAGGCAAGTCAAGAACAGGAGTTCTAGAGAGGGACGGAGTTGATCGGCCGAATTTGCGAAGTTTAGTCAGGTTGTGCAACGATGAAGTACTAAGAACAGAGATTCGATGTTGAGGATCAATCGAAGATCGACATTTGCGAAGCTTGCGAGGTCGATGATACAGAACTGGTGAAGCACGAGCTTCTGACGGTGCCAGTACTTGATCGGTATCCAGAGATTCCCAAAACGAGTCCAAACGATCGTGAGAAGCCATACCGGATTCGAAAGGATCTTGTGAAGCATTGTGTAGACTCAGAGCGTTATAGACCGTTTCGCTTGACGGGACTTGAAAATTTTCCGTGCTAACGAGTGAAGTCTTGATGTCATGTTCAGAACTTCCAATGTCCAACCTTGTTCGAAAACGCCGGCTGCATGTTCTCGGTAGCGAGGAGACCACTCTATCAAGGCGAGATCGGATCTGGCTGTGGTTTTCATCTACAGGTACATGCAAAGAGCAAGGAACTAGAAGAGAGATATCAATAAGGAATCCAACTTGACGTGAACTCAAACCTCTAATTCTTTTAGCTGCCACCTTTTTCCAGTCTCTAGGGAAAAATTTAGCATGGGAACCGTTTATGTGGGAGGCGCCTACACCGCAGAGAAATAACTGTGCTTTTTTATCAGGAAAAGGCTCAGACGTGCCGTGGGATTTCGCTCAAGACACTGAAACGTAGGTCAATAAGGAATTTATATGCCTTAATGATGCAGACCTTCGATATTAAATCATGGACAGTACTTTCGAGGAGAAGAGGGAGCACGATAGGGCTATGAATGATCATCTCTTTCCAACCGATGGGGGATAGCTCAGAGCGGCCAATTATATACTAGATGACGCGTTAGCACGTAGGTAGGGAGAAAGAACAATCCAAAAACACATTTCCTGAGGACATGAACAGCAACAACATCCCAAATCCCCATGTATCTACAAGATAATCGTGCGACCAGCCCAAAACGAGTTCTGGGGCGGAGAATGTGGAAAGCGTTCCTGGTAGGGATGAGCAGAAGGTAAGATCTCGCGTTTGGCTTGAGTAAGGAAGGATCTCAGAAGATTCAAATCCTTCTACAACGGCATGGCCAGCGTTGTCGATGAATATGTTTTCTGGTCGTAGATCACGATGAATTATGCCAGCTGCATGAAGAATTGTCAAGGCCTGAAGCTGGAAATGGAAATCCGATATCAGCAAGTACGCCGCCATGGAATAATCAACGCACAATTTCGCATGCAAAAAAACGAACACGTTCAGGTTTCAAAGCGCCTTCGTAATTGACAATTTCTTTGATTGTTTCTCGAGAAGAGTATTCCTGTCCAAAGATGAATCATTCCAAAGAGGAAGTAGATATCGTATACCATAGCCATGTAGAAAGAGTCCCCGTTCCAGAAAGAGCAGTGAATTCTGGGAAGAAATGAGGCTTTTATATCCATGAGGATCTCCAAAACGTCTATTTCTGATGATGACTTTTTGTTGCGCTTATTAAAACTCTTTAATGCGTATAGGCGACCGGTTTCATGCTTTCTATACAAAAGATCTCCATTAGCCGCTCGAAGATGGTCTGGGAGTGCTTCAAAGTCTGCAAGCGATAGTGACTTTTCCATTGTTAGTTCCAGACAGAATCGCAGCGAGTGAGGAAATACCTGAGCTCTTGAGGACTCTTCCTCAATCGTTGTGAGCTGACGATCTGTCTTCGGGCACATGACAAGAATTTCCTGTGGACCTCGGAAGAGACGAATCAGCACTTAGTTACGCTCTCCATATTCGAGTAAGCCAGAAAGACAAACATCGACGTCATCGTCCCATCCCGGAACGAGTTCTTGCATGTTTGAATAACGCTAGAAGCAGCTCATAGGTATGCTTAGAACGATCTTAATGAGAGCAGAGATACCTCGATATCGTAACTGATATCTTGATCGTTGGCGGCCTCGGTATTTTTCCGCCAATTTAATAAGTCAGAGTCGTCCTCGATTAAACCATGAAACGAGTTCTTAGGCTATATTTCAGCTAAGAGAAGGATTCCGGATTACAAATGAACAAACTGAGAATGGCGAGGTGTCCAAAGAAGATATCTCAAGGCGAGGGAGTGTGGACATATCAAGATTTGAAACAACGGGCGAGATTGGACACAGTGTTGAGGATGGCGAAAGGAGCTTGAGATAAGTCAATACATGTTTTTCGAGTCTATCACTGGCTGAGAATGACGAACGAGATCTGGGTCTCCGCACTCGTTGAAATCTGATAAAGCCAAAGACATTGTGAAGGGATTGATACTAATCGTTCTGTGTGTGTGTGTGTCGCGAGTTGGAAACGAAGGTAAGCGCGTGATATAATGGGAAATGAAGAAAATAGGTGGCGCAGAGAGTAATAATCGCGTTGAAGAATGGACAGAGAGTTGTGTGTGAAAAGAGGTAAGAGAGCACGTGGCCGCGTCCGTGTATGTAATGGGTCCTTCCCTTGACCCCAAGAATCTGAGAAGACAAGGTCGGACCTAGGAAGTCGGCTCGCTACCCTGAATGTTCTCTGATCCCTGCGGAGCAACATGTTAGATTTTCTCAGGGTTTTGCGAGACTGCTGACGAGTGTTCATTAGAGTTCACAAAATGACTCTTGATCCATTACTTGGACACTTGAGCTCGCTGCGCGACTTATAAAATCCTGTCAATGTTATGTTGTCCCCAAAACTTATTGCCAGCGATCAAACGCATTCGTCCTTTCGGCGAAATCCAAGTGGTTTCTTTTTCACGGATTCAGATTTTGTCGCCCCTTCCTCCATCTGTTCTGAATTATACCGCAGCCAATCGACATGAAAATCCAGTTTTTCTGGTCTCACTCCCAATTTCATCTACTACTTGCAAATCATGTAGAAAAAGAACAGAGAAAACAAGGGAGGTTACAAAGACATCAGAGCGTGCCGACTGCGCGGTGGAGCATAGTATTGACGCACTATACGTAGAGTTTGATCTTAAGCTTGTATCATAGCGGGCAATTACCCTGGATGCTACTTGCAAGGCTCGTATAAGCCTACTGAGAGATGCGGCACGACTCCCAACAAGCTGGACACTTTTAAACAACATCCAGTTCAATAAAAGACGTGCGACTATTCTACATATGGTTGCTTAAAACAGGAACAGCTAGATATAATGCATGATGCAAAGATAACAAATACTAGGAATGGTTGAGCATTGCTCAGTCCCACGACGGTGAAGTCTGATAAGAGTGGCTGCGGTTTGTTCCTCCGTTCTGTGCTGGGCTCGATGGTGACCATTGCGGGGAGGTTGGGCTATAAGCGGGAGAAGCAGGGGCTGAAAAACACAACACTGAGTATCAATCGATGTACGTGATGAGACGACATACAATAAGCCGGAGCTGACGCAAACAAGTTGATTAGTGAGCAGGCAAGAAAGAAAATGGAAAGGAAATCTCACAAGCTGGTGAATAGGTAGGTGATGTGGGGGCTAAAAGGATAATTTAGTAATCATTCATTCGCAATATAAGTGTAGTATGACGTACAATATTTTGGTGAGGCAGGTGAAGCCATGGGAGACGTTGGGGAATACTTGGGAGACGAAGGTGACAACTGGGTGGGCGCTAGAAGGAGAAGTCATTTGGCGCAACAGGGAATGTAAAACTCAAAGAACATACAAGCTGTAAGCAGAAATAAGTTGTGTAGTAGATGGTAAGTAATAAGGTTGAGATAAAGAGATAAAGCAACTTGCTTGGGGAATCTGTCGCGAAGGTGGATGAGGAATAAGTAGATAGATGTAATACAGAAGAGATGCTCACAACGGGGGGATGTAGGACTGAACGAAGGGCTTGTTGGGGAGTAACGTGGCGATGTGGGACTAAATGAAGGTGATTGCGGACTGTATCGTGGCGAGGTAGGAGAGAACGACGGAGAGGTCGGGGAATAGCGAGGGCTTGTTGGTGAGTAACCAGGCGACGTAAGATTGAGCGCTGGAGATGTCGGAGAATAAGTCGGCGATGTAGGACCACGCGAACGATCGTAGAAAGGAGAGGTCGCATATGGAGAGGTTCCAAACGGTGAAGTCGCGCCGCCAAAAGGTGATTGAGGGACAAAGCTGGGAGATGTGGGGGAGTAAGCATTTGGTGAACTCGGGCTGTAGCCCGGACCCCCAGGAGACATCCCACCGGCTCCAAGCGGGCTCTGGCCGAATCCAAGGTACTGGAAATTCGCGGCATCTTCGCCGCCGTTGACCGCAAGCGGAGAGAATGAAGCTTGGTCTCCTTTAAAGATTCCTTCTTGCCAAACAGGAGAATTTGTGTCGTAAGGAGTCATAGCCACCTGACCGGGTGTCATACCACCATCAATGTGAGCTGCAAGCATAGTTTGGACAGGAAGACGGTGGTCCACAATGGCATCTTTCAACATGTCGATGTCAAGCGCAACATCGAATGCACCTGTGCCCATGGGCGCCATTTGTCCAAACATGACGTTCTCTGCAACTCCGTGACAATCATCCTTTTCGCCAACGGCAGCGGCCTCCATTAAAATTTCGACAGTCTCCTCGAAAGAACACCTCATAAGTGCACCGGTGTCCGCACGATTTATACCATGTCGTGTGATGGCCATGAGAGTTCCGCGATGTGTCATCAGGTCGCAGAGTAGCGCTAAGTGACGATAGTTCACATACGAACCATCGAACTCGATGACACTACGAAGTTCCCTCATGATAGCGGCGCGCGCAGCTTCAATGCCTAGGACATTGAATATTTCGACGCAGCTGTTTGAGTATGTGCGCTTAAAGTCCACACCCTCGACAGTCATGACGGTCTTCAAATTCACACCATCAGTTTCAAGGACCCATTCCTTCTCTTTCTCGGTGTCGATGCTGCCATCCGGTGTTATGACCACCTTTTTCTGTTCCATAAGGAAGACACGCTTGATACCTTTGACACCACGAAGGCTGACGGAGTTCAGCATGGTAGTCTCGAGCGCCCGCAGAAATTGGTCTTCTTCTATCTTATCATCCTCCTCGTCTTTTCCTCCAATCACACGACAGCGAATGATGAGTTTTTCAGAGTTGTCCTCACTCCAAATGACAAAAAGGTCAGTCTTGAAACTTTCCGCGATCCGAGTGGCAACATATTGCATGGTCAGCTTCCTGTCAATCATCTTGGCACGATCCATCTCGAGACGAAGCAACCAGGGAGACTGGAGATGGAGTTTCGATTCAATCTCCTCATCGGGAATTGCGAAGAAAGATTCAACAAAAAGTGAATCCTCCTCTATAATGGTCGTGCTTGGGTCTGGGTCATACCAGATCTCAACACTAGCAGTGACAGTTCGAAGCGAGGTATATGCGAGCTCCTGCTGAACATTCTTGGCCAAGGTAGATGATTGTGAAATCTCAGGTTCAAGGTAGACAGTGAGCGACGGGGTTTTGATGTTGGTGGCAACATTGATTATTTCCTTCAGACGAGGAACACCAAGGGTGACGTTTTTGCTCGACACACCAGCATAATGGAATGTATTCAGCGTCATCTGTGTCGCAGGCTCACCGATGGACTGTGCCGCCAGGGTGCCGCACATCTCGCCGGGATGAGCTATTGATTGGTTGAACTTCGACTCTACTTCGCCCAAGACCCAATCGAATGCTTCGCGTGTTAGGTGAAATTTCTCCAGTACACGACGCGTCGCAAATGTAGCCCGCAGATGCATACGGAAATTGAGCGTTGCATTCGTTTGACCCTCTAGGCTCAGCTCGTCCTCGCCGCGAACGACAATGAGCCGTTTGCAAAGTTCATCAACAGCATCGACGATGTATGCGGGCTCGAGGTCGCTTGGCTTCCGCCGATCGATATGAAATATTTGAGCCGCGTTTTGAACGATACGCTGGAGGTTGACGGGAAGATAGTGGGGTATATTGGTTGGGGCGCGGGGGAAAACGAAATCACGAAGTACACGACGATCTTCGAGCAGGCGAGCATACTCCTCGTCAAGTCTGGACTGCAACTCCAGCGAGCTGTCATCAATTCCAACTTGTAGAACACCGGGGAGAAAACCACCCGCAGGATCTGTGACATCAACTCGGTAGTTGTGTTCGAACTCCTTGTCGCTCAGGCCAAACGTTTCGATAGTCTGCTTCTCGATAAAGGCACCATCCATGCCATCTTCCCCATAAACAAATTGGATAAGATCACCAAGGGAATTGCGCACAGTTCCATCATAGCAGACCATGACGTCTTCCAATGCCTTGACAAGACGACGCTGAATGTAACCCGTCTCTGCGGTCTTTACCGCAGTATCAATCAAACCCTCACGACCGGCCATGGCATGGAAGAAGAACTCTTGAGGTGTCAGGCCTCGAAGATAGGAGTTCTCAACGAAACCACGAGCCTCAGGTGAGAAGTCATCCTTGGTGAAATGAGGAAGAGTACGATGACGAAAACCGAATGGAATACGACGTCCCTCCACAGACTGTTGGCCGACACAGACAGACATTTGCGAGATGTTGATGAACGAACCCTTGGAACCAGCAACCACCATCTGCTTAACGTTGTTATCCTCCTTCAGACTTTTCTGCGCATACTGTCCAGATGTATCACGCGCCAAATTGAGAGAACGCTCGACAAGACTCTCGAACGACTCGCGAATAGTCATGCCAGGAGCGGCTTTCAGCCGATCATGGTACGCGTTGTCGATAATCTGCGCGACCTCCGCCTTACTCTGTTGAATCCTTTTAGTAATATAATCCATGGTCTTCGGATCGGCAATAGTGTCACCAATCCCGATGCTAAAGCCATTATGGAAAAGCCAGTAATTCACGACCATCTGAAGACCCGTGAAGAGCTGCCGTGTTGCTTCTGGACCCTTTTCGCGGAAAACGACATGCACCAAACCACCCTGCGATGCACCAACCGTCTTCTTCTCGACAATGCCAAAAACAATTTCTCCGTTCTCGATCATAATACCATCGTCAAACACAGGATTGGAGGATCTCGGTTCAGGTGCACGATGAATATTTATTCCACGGGGAATAGTCATGCTGAGGATCTGCTTGCCTGTCCACAGAGGTTTTGGCTTGACGATGGCAGGGATAGGGACAGTACCATCCCAATCAGGTACCCAGAGAAGAATATTTTGAACAGCATTCCAGTCCAAGAAAGTGTCGCGCAATGTAAACTTTCGAATACCGCACAGCGTGTCTTGTACGATGCCCATGACAGGTTTGTTGGCCTGTGGTGAAATGATCTTCGTACAAAATAAGAAGGGCAATCTTTCTGATACATTGCGAGAAAATTACCTGTCGAGGCACCCAAGCAATCTGACTTAGTTCGGCTCTAGTCTCTTCACTTTGCGGTATGCTTTGTACAACGTCAGTAGCCTAATCCTCACGTCTTTACTGAGTAAACTCACTGCATGTTCATCTCGTCACCATCGAAGTCTGCGTTATACGGTGGAGTGCTGATGATCAAAATTCAATGACCCCGTTAGGAGCTGGGCCGACGCAATACGACTTACACAGATAAATTCAGACGGAAAGCTGTGAATGCAAATATCATGAGCAAAAAAACATAGCACGAAGACCGTTCATAACTCACTGGAGTAAGGCATGAGCTTGACACGATGAGACATCATACTCATCTTGTGTAAACTCGGTTGACGATTGAACAAGACAAAGCTGAGATCGATTGACGAAGGTTAGAATTTATCGAAGAAGAAGAGTTCTATCAGACTTACTCTCCATCTCTCAGATGACGCTCAACGATCCAGCCGTACTGCAGGAAGGCATCCGCACGTTTGTTGTAGCGCAAATCAATGCGTTCACCGGTATCACGGACAACATAACGAGCCCCTGGATAGCTGGTAGGCCCATTACGCACTAACTCTTGCAGATAAGCAATGTTATATGGAGTGACTGATTCAATGCTTAGCAGAAGAAAACAAAGTGATGTTCGACAGAATAACCCACCTCGCTCTGGGTACGTCAGATTCATGGCGATCGACTTCGGCACGCCGACTTCATCAAGTTCCAAGTTAGGATCACCAGTGATAACCGTACGCGCAGAGAAATCGACACGCTTGCCCATCAAGTTGCCACGCAGACGACCTTCTTTGCCCTTTAAACGCGCTCGGATAGCCTTCACTGGACGTCCGGACTTCTGCAGAGCTTGAGGGATTCCTGCGATGTCATTATCCATGTACGTTGCAACGTGGAACTGGAGTTTATTTTATCAGCAACTGGTGAGCCGATGAACAACGGCGTCACACCGTACCTGAAGTAACTGCTCAAATTCGGAGATGACATGAGCAGGTGCGCCTTCCTGTTCACATCTCCGGACGTTGGCAGACGCTTTAATGATGTCGCCGAGCTTGTAGGTCAGATCATCCTCGCTCCGCATTGCACCTCCATCTACAGCGATACTAGGGCGAACAGGAGGTGGAGGGACAGGCATCACAGTTAAAATCATCCATTCTGGGCGAGCATACTCCTCTGACAGGCCAAGGAGGTGCAGGTCGGAATCCGACATCTTTTTAAACACTGTGTAAACCTCAGACGGAGTGATTAATCGCTTGTCAGGCTGCAACGACTTCATTTCCTGAGCAGCCGAGCGGGATAAGTGTGCATCCTAAGAGAAATGGACGTAGATTAGAAAACAAACCTCATCATCATCTTTAGACTTCTTGTACTGAAGGAAAAGTTTCAAACCCTCCTTTCTAATTTGCGGCTGAACGTGACCACAACCACCATGGCCTTTCTTGACTTCGTCACCATCCTCGGCACCTTCCTCCTTAGGGTCATCAGGCTCGCAAACCGTCTTGCCCTTGCAATGGGACCAGACCATGGCCATGCGGGCCTTCGAGTCGCGGATATGGCGAATCTTGTCCGCAAAATTGGGATCCAACTTACATATTGTTAAACAAAATCGACACAAGTGACGAGGAGTTCACGGAAGAAGCAAGGGTCGGAGGAAATCAACAAGAGATATGCAATCAATGAAAGCGTCAGCAAGTGTGTCTACAAATCAACCCCCCAACAAAGAACATGAATGAACAACACACAATGGGGCAAGCGACATCACGAGTCTAAGTGCTAAGCCTCTGAACACATGCTGCTACTGCGTCACAGCAGAGCAAGGTTAGGCCTATCCATCACCGCAAACACGTGGCGTTTCACGGCACACGTCCTGCATGTCTTTTTTTCGCACTGCTCGTTCAGCCCCCCATTTCACCACGCAACCTCGTGTCCAACCATACCACAGGTGGATGAGACGGGGTCAGCGCGGCGATCAAGCGACCGAAAACGCGCGCTATACGACCCCCCACCGCGGGCAGGAAGAACGCCCTCGATTGTCAAGGGAACGAACGTGGAGCGGGTTTGGGGTTCTCCATGGGATGTGGAGAGAGCCCCCAGAAAATTGGGTGGTGGGGGTGCGAAACGAGTAGGGAGGAGACGCAACTCACGATATCTGCTTTTAGTTTCCCGCAATTTACACAAATACTCTCGAGGATCTTTTTAACTTTCACAATGAAACCTGGTGATGAACGTTTCGATCAACTCTTCATACCTCGATTTGCAAGAAACAACGCACCTGGATGGAAGACTGGCCTCGCCAACTCGATGTGGCCGAAATGACCTGGACACTCTGACATTCCTTCTCCGCAAGTTTGGCACTTAAAATTTCGGTCGATGGTACCCATACGAGGATCCATAAGGCCTCCCATCTTCGGCCTGTGGGTAGTCTCATCCATGACCTCTGGATGTTCAATTTTTGCTACTGAGACAGCTTTCTGTCAAGATTGAAGAATGCTGGTCAGGCCACGTTGTAAGACAGTAGGCGACGCGACGTACGATTTCTTCCGGAGAAAGGATACCAAACTGTACCTCCTTCACCTTGCGAATGGGGGCTGCTGAGAAAGCAAAACTATGACCGAGCATGATTAACAGGAATTGGACAACGGGGAAAAAAAGAGGTGGGAAAAAGGGGGTTCGGGTAGGTGTATATCGTATGGAAAATGTCGTAAAAAAGAGTCCAGACGAGGTATTAGCGCCACACGCGTGAGATATATAGCGATCCGATGTGTTTTGAGGGGATTTTGAGCGAATTTTGGGAAGGTTGGAAAATTGGCGGTATGAGCCAGAAGACCAGTAAACGGACCCGGGAAGTAGCGAAAAGTTGTGCCTGAGGCGGTCAAGGCAGGTATAGATCTACCGAACCTGTACAGATGGACAAAGAGCGCGAATACGACGCTTGCTCGACGACGGCCGGACTGGTTATGGTGGTTGGGGGTCAACCAACGATACCGCGTCTTTTCTGACTCCGCTACAATTTGTCGGATCCGTTGTTTACGCACTGACACTCTTGTTTTTTTTCCTTCGATTTGTCTTTAGACTAATTGGATCCTTTTACTCACAAAGTCTCTCTCCATGTCCCTGCCTTTAACCGTTAATCGATGTCCCAGCCAGCCTCAACGCTAGTGGTCTTCACAGTTAGTTGTGCTGGCTTGATAAGCCCCGTCATGGTCACCTGACCCTCCCACTGCCACCCGAGTGATGACCCTCTCCTGGCCCCGGCATGGGAAGACTGAGTGATGATTTTCTAGTGCACCCATCTACTATGTTCATAATGAAAACATTGAAATATTGCAGAGGATAAATATTTTTATTCATCGGTCAAAATATAAACGTCTCGTCGTCGTCGTCCATCTGAAAGATAGAGCTGATGTAAATTCAACATAGGCGACCGAAATCTATA
>JAGGAU010000261.1:0-17795 GCA_017657275.1 Termitomyces sp. T108
GGGGAAGGAGTGAGAGAGTTGAGACTTGAGGAGAGAGTAGACAAGAGGCGAGACAAAGAAGAAAGAAGGAGAAGAAAGAGAGAAACTTAGAGAGGAAGAGGCGAAAGGAGAACTTAGAGGGAGAAGGAGAGACCGGAGATGAAAAGCAGATAGATTTGGATAAGATGAGACAAGAGATAAGATACGGAGAACGAGGGACCGGGACTGAGGGGGCGAAGGTGACGAGAGAGGGGTCAGGGATGGTCCAGGAGACTGCGGAGGAAACTCCGGGGTCCGGGGACGAGCTCTGGGGCTTGGTGTAAGTCCCGGACACGAGTATGTGGAGGGCCGGGGCTCAGGCGCAGGGCTTACTAAGTCCTGGGGCTGGAGAGAGGTGGGGAAGGAGTGAGAGAGTTGAGACTTGAGGAGAGAGTAGACAAGAGGCGAGACAAAGAAGAAAGAAGGAGAAGAAAAAGAGAAACTTAGAGAGGAAGAGGCGGAAGGAGAACTTAGAGGGAGAAGGAGAGACCGGAGATGAAAAGCAGATAGATTTGGACAAGATGAAACAAGAGATAAGATACGGAGAACGAGTTGAGTCGAGTATGAGATAGAAAGGAATAGAGATGTAATAACAAAAATAGACTGGGAATGATAGCAGGTGAACAGGAGACTGGGGAATAGCAATATCAACACTACCATACCAGATACTATACTACGGCTTATATACAAGGGGCGCGGGCATGCTCCAGGGCTTGGGCCCAGGTTCTCGTGCAAGGTGTACCGGGGCTCTTGCTGAAGCCTGGGGACCATGCAAGGTCATGCGGCGGATGTCGGTGGTGTAAAGGAACTCACAAAGGAGGGGCCTTGCTTTGGGAGCACAGGAGGTATGGACGATGTGGGGAGGCAAGGAGTCAACTGAACAGGAGACGCGGGGCGCGGGGTCCAGGCCGGGTGATGCATTGATGTGCAAGTTGTGGGGGTTGCCCGATTGGGGAAGGGATTGTCGGGGTGTGCCAGTGACGGGTCGCTGGGGGTTGCCGGGGCGGGCGCTGACGGTGGCGTAGGTGCCCGGGGATTGCCAAGGTGGGCGCTGACGGTGGCGTGGGCGTCCGGGGCTTGCTGGGGTCGGTGCCGGGGTGGCGTATATGGGTGGTGATGGCCGTTGATGTGCTGATGGCCGCTGGAGAGGACCAGTCTGGGCCCGGGGTTTATGGAGCTGACCCGGCGAAGTTGAGGGTACCGGGGCCGGGGCTGGGTACCGGCGGTGGTGGCGGATCGTGACATAGTCCCACAGTTAGCTGTGCCAACCGGGACCACAAGGCTAGTGTTATAAGTCCAAAAAACCCTTTGATCTTGAATAATGTGAGTAGTGCAGCCTGAATCAAGAATGGAATTGAAACACATTGACAATAAGGCTAAGGCAACATCCCCAGCACTTACAAAATATAGGTATGGGGGCAGCTTTGTTGTCCCAACAGATGAGTCATACAGATAAAAAGTGGTATCATTGCTATTGTCCTCAATAATTATAGGTAGTACAGAAGTATTGACAGTGTCAAATGGTGGAGGAGTAGGTATGTGCTCAGTAGCTGGATCTATGACCACTACATTTGCCTGAGGATAGGAACCATTGTCACAGGAGAAACTGAAATCAGAATTGAGGTGACGATGTTAAGGAATATTATTCAATGAGGTAGGGTGATGCTGAGCCTGTGTCTGAGTTGAGGTGGTAGAAGAAGTGGTAGTGAGACAAGAGGGAGTGGAAGTGGTACAAAAACTAGTACAATTTGCATGGCAACAATTAACATCAATGTTGATTTCAAGAATTGTGTCTGCTAGAGTATAAAAATCAAAAGTTCTGTTTGGGTTGCTGTCCCAAGAGCAACGGACTTCTTCATGAACATAGTCATAAGCCTTGTAGTCAAGAACCCCATCCATGAAGCCCTGAATTTTTTTGTAAAGAGTGAAGTCCCATGGTGTCTTGGCAACTTGGTTCATAGCAGTACGCCATGTTTGGACAAAAATTGGAATTGCATTAGGTGTGCACACAAGTTTCAGTACCAAGTCTTTGACACACTGGGCAGAGGCCACACTACTGACACTGTATCATTTCTGCAGAAATTCTTGAAGGTCATGAGCCATGTAAATAGGGAAATTGTAAGGTCCACCCCAAGCAGGAGGAAGAGAGTTGAAGATTTCAGCCAAAAGTTTGCCTGACAAAATGTAAGTAACAACATTGTCATTCTGCCAAAAGACCTTGTAAGCACAAGACTCTGCGGGTGTCTTGTGAGGTGGATAGGGTGCTGGAGTAACAACCTTGCAGGTTGGATTGTAAGGGGGGGGGAGGATGTCAGGTTCTGCTGACCACGGGAGCTCAAACTACTGGGCAATTCCTTGCATGGCGGACGCGGGGTCTACTTGCGGTTGGTGTTGCTTGAGCGCAAGGGTTCGAACGGGTGTTGAGAGTTGGGTGAGTGTGGGGGAGTGTTAACCAAGTACTACAAAGGCAGAGAGGGGAGCTCCGGGGTTGAGGAGCGGGCTCTGGGGTCAATGGAAGAGTCCCGGGGGTCGGGGGCGAGCTTTGGGGCTGAGGGTGAGTCCCGGGATTGGCTCCGGGACTAGATTAGATGGGGCGGAGACGTGATTAAGTTAGGCGGGGCCTAACGGGGAGAGAATAGACAGAAGGGGAGCAAGGGGAAGAAAGAGTAGAAATCAGAGGAGAAGGGACAAGACTCAGAAGTGGGAACTGGAGAGAAAGGATAAAGATTAGATTTGAGGATGGAGAACAAGTAAAGATAAGGGGAGAGACTAGATGAGAGCAGAATAGTAACCAGAGATGAGATGAGTCGATGAGAAGGTAGCTAAGGATACGAGGAGACGAGGCAGACAAGTACGAGACATAGGTAATATCAACACTACCCTAACAAGCACCCGCGGGGTCCCTATATACTGACTACAGGTCTAAGGGTCGGTCCGGGACATAGGCAGTGCGGGGTCATTGCGGGTGTCGGGTAGTGTGCAGCGGCCATGCCGCTGTCCCGAGAGCCATGGCGGCGCTGCACGGGGGGAAGACGTGGCGCCACAGGGCTTGGCAAGGTGGAACATGGGACTGGTGCTTTGTGAAGTGGGACGCATGGTGCCGGTGGTGTCTGGCATGTGGAATGTTGCATGGTGACGCGTTGAATAATGCGTGTTGATGTGTGATGCATTGAATGATGTGCGCGGTGTCCACGTGGTCGTGTCCCGGGGCCACCTGGGGTTGTCGGTGATGTCCGGAGTGGAGATTGCCGGACGGTGATGGCCATGCCAGGGGTCAGTGATGTCCCGGTTCGGGGGTTGCCGGTGATCGGGTGATGGCCGCTGGGTTGCCGGCGGTTGGAGTGACGGCCCGGGGTTGGCTAGTCCTCCGGGGGTTGGGTCGGGTCGTGTGAGTGGTCCTCGGGGCTGTGCTGGGTCCGGAGGTTGGCCCGGGGGTGGGGGTTGTGACAGAGGAGGGAAGAGGGCAAATATAACCATTCAGACCCATCTGATCAATGAGTGCTGAAGCCAGACTGAACCAGTTGTCCCAATCTGTGGAAGAGTTAAGCTTGGGAATAGTACCCAAGGGTGGAGATTTGAAGTCAGAACAAGGCTCAGAAGCATGAGGAGAAGTAGAGGTAAGAGCAAGAAAAGGTAAATAGTGAAAAGGAGGATGATAGTACAGATATACTGTGGGAGGAGCATAATAGTAAGGAGCAGCCAGAGGGAAAGGGTGTTGTGGAAGAGCATAACCAAGGATAGGGAGAGGAGGAACAACATGAGGAACTGGAGTAGAAACAACAGGAGAAGAAGTTGGATGTGGAGAGTGGGAGAGGAAAACTGATGGTGCATGAGAAAAAACAGGAGGTGAGAATGGAGGAGTGAACAAAACTGGAGGTGCAGAGATAGGTGGAACAGGAGCCTGCATGGGGGTATTAAAAGAATGCTGGGGAATGGAAAAAGGAACAGTCAGAATGGGAATTTGTATTGATGGAGGCACTGAAGTGGAGCAAGATGGAAGATGAGGTAAGTGTCAGGGGACTTCCATTTTGGGACCTCTGGAATTGTTCTGGGGCAGTCCAGAGATTTCTGGACTTCTATTTTGGGATGTTCTGGAGCTATTTCCATTTTGGGACCTCCAGAGTTGTCCAGGAATAGTCCGGAGATTTCCGGACCTCCTCCGGGGTTAGGGTTTAGGCGCGGTCATGCTGTACAGTACATTCCCATGCCTCCGCGCCTGCGCCTGATGCGCTGCACTCTGGCAGAGGAGTCCTTAGACTTGTTCTCTTTGGATTCCCCTCTGCCAGGTAATTAGCTACATTTCCTGTTGTATAGTACCATTCTAATACACTTTGGATTCCCCTCTGCCAGTTGTGTGACTTAGCCGCAACCTCCAGAGGTTGCCCTTACAGTAAGGGTCAAGAATGATGATGAGAAAGAGGATTGGGTGAAGAAATATGCTGAGGTGGAGGTAAATGAAAATTTGGAACTGAAAAAGAAGTGGGAGTTGGTGTGGCTAAGGAATCTGGAGGAAAAAAAGAGTGTGAAGGGGTCAATATATGTGGTTGATTTGACTGGAAATGAGAGAAACAATGACAACAATGCACAAAAACTAAAGTGGATGAGGAATCAGGGGGAAAATAATGTAAATGAGGAGGCAAATCCCAAAGAAACCACAGATAGCATTGGAAGTCCTGAAGACAATGGTTGAGATTTGGACTCCAAAGAGTGTGACTTGGTAAAAGGATTGGACATTGCAAAATATCCAGAGAAAGATGCAAAGCATGGGAAAATGAGATGGTAGTCAAACCAAAGAATGGCAAAAGCTGCAAAACAGAGAGATTGAGAAGACAGTATTCAAGGAGAGAAGAGTTGCTCTCAGCAACTCAGATGGTACTAGCAAACCCAGAAGGAATGCCCATAACCTGCCAGACCAAAACTAAGAGCACTACCCTCAGTGATTGTCAAGAGAAGAGAAGCAACTATTATAATCATACTTACGTAGCAGTACAAAGACTATGCATATAGTATCAGTAAGAGTACAGTATAGAAGGAAAAATGTGAACACTTACTACCTCAGTGACTGTCAAGAGAAGAGAAGCAACTGAGGTAGCAAGTGTTACATTGACAGATAGCATTTAACCATGTGACCATGTAGTAAACTGAACAAATAATGTATACCTAGTCTAACAGTCTTGAAGGAAGGAAGAAAGGAAGGAAGGAAGGAAGGAAGGAAGGAAGGAAGGAAGAAAGGAAGAAAGGAAGGAAGGAAGGAAGAAAGGAAGAAAGGAAGGAGAAAGGAAGGAAAGAAGAAAGGAAGGAAGGAAGGAAGGAAGGAAGGAAGGAAGAAAGGAAGGAAGGAAGGAAGGAAGGAAGAATTCTATTTATACACTGACAAACCACAATACAAGGTTAAAGGCAGGAGTAAAGTAGGTATTGTACTCTACACCAATTGTGTCTAATTGTGATTGAAGGGTGTGTTGGGCATGTAATTTAGTGTTGTAGAGTAGAACTTTCCTTGCAGATTTTTTGTGGCATGTGGGGTGGGCAAGGTCACATCATAGAATTGTCAAGGTAGGGTGTGGGGTTGGTTAGTAGGTTATGCCAGGTGAGTGTATTGTGTTGGTGGTACTGTGTGTTGTGTTTGCCTAGTTTCCTGCCATTGCATTCATGTATGCAGGGTGTCTCAACCTCCTGTAGTGTGTGGCTCCTCTTCCAACACTGCCCTTTTGTTTAGCTTGGATTATATCTTCTCAATGTACTTTGTCCCATCTTCTTCACCTCTCTATCCCCCTCTCTCTGCCCATACTCCTGCCTTGCTCCCCTCTTCCTCTTCTTCTTCTGTTTCACATGCCTTGGAACCTGGTGAGACAAATTGGGAGCACTCTGGTAAATACCCAAAGCCAGCACATCAAAGATTGAAACTCTTCTTGCCAAGAAATTGAGTGATATTGAGGATTTCAAGGACAGTAATGATCCTGCTGTCAAGTCAGAGCAATGGCATCAATGTAGGTATTTTTTCTTGTTCATCTCAACCTTTGATCTCAAGCACCAGAACAGCATCCAAGTCAGATAAGCAGAGATAAGAGAAATCATCCCTAGATTGATAAATCCCTTTATCAGCACATCATAACTAGTTGGTCACAACACTCTTCAGTCCCTTCATTCTCTGCTCAGCCCAGCAACCAAGTTCCCAGAAGTAACCTTCTGGATCATCAGCTTGTCACTTTTGCAATGCAGTATAAGAAACAGCTTGCTAACTAAGGGAAGCTGGCTCAGAAGGCAAACAGACTAGGTAAGTGTGCTCAACCATGCAGCACCACTAAACAGACATAGTCTAAAGTTTCTATGAGTGATTCAACATCCTTCAACATAATACTTGTGCATGTCAACCAGATCTTGACTTTCTCTATGTATTTTAATTTTTTCTTGTCTAAGAGGCATTGACAAAGCATATTGTATATTTGTGCAGTGGCAAAGTATATAAGACTGAAGTTCAAATGAAAGGAATGTTTGAACGTCATAAATGGGAGGTCTATAACCTATTTTGAAATGAGACAGTCATCATACTTCACAATATATTTATATCATAATGAGCTAATACTAAGATAATGTCTCAACAAAATTATATACCAAATGACAGATTTATGACATTCTAAGTCATCTGTTATCAAATCCCTTAACACTCCCACTTGACAATACTTTAGAATGTTGAATACCAAGCCTTTCTTGGTAAATTTTGAAAGTCAATTTTAGGAGAGCTTTTGTGAATATGTCAGCAAGCATGTCTTTTGTGGAAATGTATTTCAATCAAGTTGTTCCTTGAGTAATATGATCACAGATAAAGTGATAACATATATCAATATGTTTAGCTTGAGAATGGCCACTGAGTTATTCAAAAGTGCAATATGGTACTATTAGTCCAAATGATAGTTGCAGTTGCTTGAGGAAAATCAAGTTCAGTAAGTAAATTTTGAAGCTATATTACTTCATAAGTGGCATTGGAAGATGTGATGTATTCAGCTTTGACTGACAATGTGGCCACAACACTCTGTTTTTAGATGACCAAGAAATAAGACTTTCATGTAAGTCAAAGCACCAACCACTGATTGATTTTTGATTGTATTGGTCTTGGGCCCAACTCACATCACTCCATCCAATGAGTTTGACTTCTTCATTCTCCAAGTTTCTGAGTTCAAGATTTAGATTTTGCTTAGCTTTCAAATATCATCAGATTCTTTTGCAGGCTTTGAGATGTGGTATACCAGGATTGCCAGCAAATTGAGCAATGAGTCTGACTGAGAACTGGATATCTGGTCAAGTCTGGCTTGCATATAGTAGGGATCCAACAAGTGAAAGATAATTGATGTTATTAGCATATGTGTTGTACTCTGAAATTTCTTTATTGGAATTAAGAGACTAGTGGGCAGAAAGGCCATGATTGGTGATGATTAGTGTGAAAACTGGAGCACACAATGTCATTCCAAATTGTTTTAGAATAGAATCAATATAAGATGTTTGATTCATTTGAATCATGCAATGATGATACCCAAAAGCTGCTAAGTGGTCAGAGTAAAAGTAACCTAGCCCCTTGAGATGAGTAGTGTTGAGTGGTCACTAGGATAATGTGAGAGTCCCAGGCAGGGTCCCAGTTGCTTGTGGTGGTATAAGTGAAGTAAAGACTGAGAAGGAAGGGAGGAGAAATGCTTAGCAACTGATGCTAAACCATAAGTGCATGGTGCTAGACTTCTGGCAACATATAGGCAGTAGTGTACATACCTGATGGTACCATTGGCAATTGAGAGTAGTAGCTGACAAGGTGTTGATAATGCCCAAAAGTTGCTAAGCACTGTCAGAACAACAGTAACCTAACACCTCATAATGAGTAGCATTTGGCAGTTGCTAAGATGTTATGAGAGTTCCAGGCAGGGTCCTATTTGCTCATGGTGTAAGTGGGTTAATATGAGTTAGAAAGAAATAATGATGCTTAGCAACTCACCTGTAGCTACTGCTTATTGTGCCTAATTAGGCATGGAATATGATTGATGTTCCACACCTAGTTAAGCGTGATTTCCTTTACTACATGCTTCCTCCAATAAAACTATGATATTTCTAGGACTTGTTCTTGAGACTGTTGACCAGCTATGGTTGGGACTATTGCTAGTGGTGCCTAGGCCATCAGGCACATTGTTGCATATGTCAGCAAAACTATATTACCAACATTGTGTTGGGTATTCACTGGGGCTGCCCAGATATAACACCACCCATTGATCCTGCCCCTTCCTCATTATTGCACACAACAAGCTCACATCCCCCTTCAAAATTCACCAAAAATTCACCAAAAAACTTCAGAAAAAAGAGATTATATTACTAGTATCATTATATAGCATCGATGATACATATTACTTGTATTATTTGGAGAGGAAAGCCCTAAACTAAAGATCAAAAGAGATTTGAATCACCTTGTTTACCTCTTCTGTGAGCTGGGCATTATTGTCATCATTGTCATCATCACTGTTATTCTCCTCACCATCACTACCTTCCACCTCTCCTCCTGTACCATTCTTGGCTTCTTCTTCATTACTCACATCCATTGCATTTATGTTATATTCATGGTTAGCTCTGATGCCTGGGACAATATAGCCCATAAACTCTGAAAGAGCAGCAAGCTTGCAAAAGCAATGGATATGAAGCTTGTTGAACTGATGAAGGCATTTGTGGTGGAGATGAAGTTAATGGACAAGTGCAGTATCTTTGGTGGCAATGACTTCTTCCATTTCTTTCAGATACATCTCTTTATCACACATGTAGGTGACAACTTGCTGAATTTCAATGTTGAGCTGGTCAATCTCTTCACAGGCTTGCTCTATCTTGAAGTACTCATTCATCATTATGCAAGCAGCAGGTGTGGCTCAGGGGCATTTATGTACATCTTCCTGCATATTGGATGACAGATCAAATTCAGCAAGAAAGGTGCACTCCACAACAAGATCCCATGAAAGTTCAGGACATGGTGGGGAAAGGGCATAAGCAGCAATGTTGTACAGGTCAAGCACATTTCATACAGCCAGTGATTGAGCCTTGAGGGCATTACTGATGTGCTTCCATAACTTGTACCCTATTTTACATCAACATCAGTTACTTGCAATGTGAAATAAAAAACCTCAAACTCACCCAACTGAGACATATTTATTCTTGTTGATTCAAACATCCTTGACACCACCAATGCCTCCAAATTATCCAGACATTGTTGATAACAACATTTGGCTGACATCTCAGCAGCTTCTCTCTACTCCAGGCACATTTGAGTCCACCATGTTATGATGCCCAGTTTAAATTTGAGGCCTTGAACAATCTTGAGGTCTTTCTTGTGGTTTTTGAGGGCATGTTAATGTTGAGTCTCTGTAGACTGCATATAGTCATGTACATTGTGCATCTCCAGTGTGATTACAAGCCACTTCAATTGCACCTCATCCAGCCCCTTTTGACTAGCCTCAAGGTTTACCAACTTCTGGTAATACTCCATCTGCAGTGTCTCCTCAAGAGGCTCCTGAGATGATCCCTCGAGATATGCCCTCTCCTTCACCAGCCATTGCTTGAAGGTATCAAAACTTCTAATGCCCTGGTTCTGCATTGGCTTATCCAACACAGGTAGGTCATTGATAAGCTTCAGTGCCTGCTTGTAGTTATTGATAAGAAAAGTACGTGAAGTCATATGAACTGGAGAAGAGACCAAATAGAAAGGGGAACATACTGAGGTTCTGGTAAGTATCCTGTCTATCCATATGCTTTGCATATTCTTGAATGTTCTGCTTCCGGTAAAAGATACTTGCATATTGCACTGACAATGCTAGGGCATTGGGCTTGGAAAAGAAGTGTTTGCATCCCTCAAGGCCCTCAAGCCTGAGACCTTCAGCATACTTTGTGAGGAAAGCAAATTGACAGCATTGATTATGAGCATAGTCATGGAAGCTTCCAACCAGTGACTTGTACTGAAGTTCACGTGCATGGGATCCAAGGGGGCTATTAGCAAGTGTTATGCCAAATTTACAATCAATGTCATAGCTGCCACCAATCTGCATGCTGAAGGTATCACAGAGTTAGTTGACCATAGCCCAAGGGTACTTGGCACTTGGATAAGGCATCAGGTTTGTAATATAATTGAAGAGGCATGTATACTCACAGTTTACTACTCTGAATTGTATCAGCAATTAGGAGAATAAAGCTATGATAGCAGAGGACCAAGAAAATGCTGGTCTCATCAAATATTCCCCACATGTGCACAATCAGCTTGCCAATCATGTTTTTCCATTGTTCTCCACAGGGCTTTGATTCTGACCCTACTGTGCCTTCCTCCTGCATGGG
This sequence comes from Termitomyces sp. T108, assembly GCA_017657275.1. Lineage (NCBI taxonomy): Eukaryota > Fungi > Basidiomycota > Agaricomycetes > Agaricales > Lyophyllaceae > Termitomyces > Termitomyces sp. T108. The sequence goes on from JAGGAU010000261.1 coordinate 10,363, forward strand.
AGGGTGAGTATGATATTAGCACAAGAGTTGCCATCTATCACATGATTATTCTGCAACTCCTTCAATGCTCCAGGCATTAGTTCCCTGTTTTCATCTTCAATAGCCAGACCCTGACAAATTATGCACTTCAGTGAATTGTTTCTATCCATTGTCACCAGGATGTTGAAGACCAACTGTTTTTTGCCCTCCAGCTTGTAGGTACATGCAGGACATGCATGGCAGAGCCTCCACTCAGGTGTATTCCATTCAAGGGCAGCTTGAACACATTTAATTCAAGCCATATCAAATGAGAATGCATTCAATGGAGTAAGTGTATATCTTCAGATTTCAGTATCAGCATGAATGATTTCCTTCATATAAGAATAGTCAGGTCTACATCCCATCCAGGCTTCATGAGAGGTGCTCTTTGGTGAGATTTGATGAGAGTTCTCTTGTGGAGGTGTGATGCTGTAAAATCAAATTTGTTCCACATATTTTGCTGAGCACCCTGCTGCTATATGCATAGATCAAGCTTTCCCCATTAACATCCTGTACATTTGTTCAACATGCCCAATATGCACAGATGTATACACTGCTCCAAATTGCTGTTCTATTCTCTGTGACCTGAGCCAGGATTCCATTTTGTGCCTGGTGAGGTTCCCCATGGCCTGTGCAATATACATCTAACTTCCCTGAAATCTTGTCTTCTCTAGCAATTTGCCATAATTTGAGGTGTGCTACTAGTGCATCAGCCTTTCTCTTCAGCATTGTGGTCCAATGCTTGCTTGTGAAGTCATCAAATAGGTTCATTATGTGTGAGAAGCCATTACAAGATACAACTGCCTGAGGTCTAGTAAAGTCTACCCAAACAATTTCTAATCTATGCATCACCTTCTGCTTCTCCTCCTACATCTTTGGCAATGCATTCCAGGTCTGTTTACTGAAAATGCATAAATCACATCTAGGCAGTTTGGAAGGAAATACAGAGGGCATACCTTAAACTAGTCCAGCTTTTGCCATCTCTATGATGATCTGGTAGTTGACATGCCCAAGTCAGTGACACCAAGTTTCCAGACTGGTGGATTGTTTGAACATGAACATATGATGCTGAGTCAGTATGTTGTTGAGTTTGATTACATAGAATCATTAATTTGGAATGAGTGGGCCTTGTGCTCAGAGTGTGCAGGTTTATCTATCCACGATTTTGACTGATTTATCATTGAAGATGAAATCTAGACCCAATTGTGAAACAAGTGAGCTTACAGACATAAGTCAAACAGTTGCATTAAGAATATAGAGTGCATAGTTGAGAATATCAGTTTTCACAGTACTGTTGCTAAGGAGGAGGAAAAACTGAATTTTTTTTTTTTTTTTTTTTTTTTTTTTTTTTTTTTTTTTGGAGTGGTGTTTTTTGTAGTGGGTTGGCCAACGCCCTAGGCATCTCCACCCCACCCGCTTGTCTGCTCACCTGGGATTGAAACTAGGTTCCCAAGAGGGGCAGTATGATGTTGAATCTCTGCAAGGAAATGCTTTTATGCACAAGTGTGGGGCTACTGGCCCTAGACAAGCGTTATCCCACACTCTCCCTTGAGTTGGGCCTACTACCCACTAAAACCCTGCTATAAGCCCTTAAAGGTGGCTCTGTATATGGCATTGTGTCTATCAGTCCCAATCCTCTCCACAATTTCACTACCAGAGGTAGTGAGAGCGCCTTCTTCCCTAGCTTTTTGTTTGTGAGCTTAAAGTCCAGCTCCACCCTCTTGGTAAGGGCTTTGATCCACCTGTTTGATACTTCTGCTAAAGTGTGGGGGGTGTCTTGGTTCTGTATTACTCTTTCACATCTCAGTATCCATATCAGATAGGCTGTTTCTGAGATTAGTAGTCTGAAGAGGCATGTGAGCCCTCATGATACGGCACCCTGCAGGTTTTGCACAATCACCATTGGGCTGCTCAGGATCAAGATTATATTTTGTCTCTGCAGTGGGGTTCCTGTCTAACTCTTCCACAGCATGCTCATGAGGTTCCAAGCCTCCTCCTGTCCAGTGCAAGAGCACTCTGAGAGGATGTGTGAAAGAGATTCTTCTTCACCATCGTGTTTACATCTTATTCTCTCTCTAAGTTTAGGTTTCATTGTGGGGTGGTCCCAATAGGGCCCTACTTTGTAAGCGTTGTGTGCACACTTCCACAAGAAGATGTGCATTGGTCTAGAAAAGTCTTTACTGTGCAGGCTTGTCCAGATCTGTTTCTCACTGTGGGCATGGCCGTTTGAGTCCTTCATATAATCCTTTATGCCATCCAGCATTTTTAAAGTGCACGGTCAGGCTGGGACATGTGCCATACCCCTGATTGTTTTATATGCAATTGCTTGGGTTATCTTTGTGAGCTTTGCCCCTGTGATATGGAGTTCTGAGGGGATAGGGGGAAGGACTAATGGTCTCAGTTTGAGAAGGGCGTTCCTAGCTGAGACTGGGCTACTTTTTCAGTGGGAGTTTGTTGTGAGTCTGCAAGGTTGTGGAAGGTTATGGAGGTGGTATGCATCCTAAGCCACCCAACAACTGCTCAAAGCAGCCCTGCATTCTTGGATCCTGCGAAACCCACATCTTCCTTATTTTCGAGATCTTCAGTGAGGGCCTTTATGGTTTCATGAGATCACATATTTATTTGCAGTGGTGTCCTTGTTCCCACTTTGACAGAGGCTAGAATTAGAGCCAGCAGAGAGCTCCTATTGCCCTGGTCTTTGCTGATGCTTATCCAGTGTTCCCCTGAGTTCAAGTTGCCTCTGTTCTAGGAGGATATGCCTCCCCCCATGCAACTTCCACCACATGCAAGGTCTTCCCCACATGTCCCTCTGGTGAAGACCTCAATCAGGGGGGGTGGAGTCTCAAAGGTTTGTGGTAGAAATACCTCATGCTGCACTGAGCCTTCTGTGAGGATCTGGAAAATGTTTGCTACAGTGCCCCCACACACTAGACGGGGGTCAAAAGTTGGGTCTGATGGTCCCTTGTTCTTGTCTATGCAGGCCCCAGACTGTTCTTTTGGTGGGCCCGGCCTGTCATCCAGTTGAGCTGCTCTTGGGTCCCCCTTGCTGAGGAGGGTGCTGAGCATTTCTTTTGCCCTCTTGTTGCATGAGTCTGGGTGCAGGCAGCTAGTTGAGTTTTTGATGCTCATGCACCCAGAGCACTCACACTTGTTTGTTTCCAGGTGGTTTTGGGAGGGTAAAGTCCTTGCTAGCCTCTCTGTCAGGTTCCGCTGACCATGGGGGCTCAGACCACTGGGCAAATCCTTACTTGGCACGCATGAAGTCTACACGCACAACCGAAGGGCAGACGTGGCGGTACGGACTGGGGCTGAGGAGGCAAGGGTGAGGATAGAGGGGCCGAGACTGGTCCAGGAGACTGTCAAGGGAACTCTGGGGTCTGGGGACGAGCTCCGGGGGCCTGATATAAGTCCCGGAAGTGAGTGAGTAGACGGCCAGGGCTCAGGCACAGGGCTTGCTAAGTCCCAGGGCTGGAGAAAGATGGAGGGAGGGCAAGAGAGTCAAGACTAAAGGAGAGAAGAGACAAGAGGTGAGACGGAGAAAAGAGAAGGAAAGAGACAGAGGGAAACTTAGAGAGAGAGAGAGACTGGAGAGGGAAAGCAAATAGATTGAGATGAGGCGAGACGAGTGATAAGACAAGAAGGAAACGAGTCGAGTCGAGTATGAGATAAAGAAGAAACAGAGATGTGATAAGAGAAATAGACTGGAACAATAACTGGCAAACTAGAGACTGGGGAATGGGCAATATCAACACTAATGTACCATATGCTACATTACGACTTATATACGAGGGAGCAGACATGCTCCGGGACTCTGGCCTGGGCTCTGTGGCTAGTCGTGGATGCAGGGGTTCTTGCTGGAGCCCAGGGTTTGTGCAAGGTCACCACGGATGTTGGCGTCGGTCAAGTGGCGTAAAGGAAGCTCACAAAGGAGGACCTTGCTTTGGGAGCATGGAGGTATGGACATTGCGGGGAGGTGAGGAGTCAACCGAAGAGGAGGTGCAGGGCATGGGATTTGGGCTGGGGTGGTGCGTTGATGCGCGAGTTGTGATGGTTGCCCAATTTGGAAGGGAGGGTGCCGGGGTTTGCCGCTGATGGGCTGGGGATTGCCAGGGTCGTGGGGGTTGCCGGTGATGGGCCAGGGATTGCTGGGGTTGGCATTGAGGGCAGCATCAATGGCGGGGAATTGCCGGAACAAGCGCTGATGGTGGCGTAGGCGTCCAGGGTTTGCTGGTGTCAGCGCTGATGTGGTGTACGTGGGCAGTGATGGTATTGATGGCCGCTGATATGTTGATGGCTGCTGGGGAGGGCCAGTCCAGGTCTGGGGTTTGTGGAGCTGCTCCTGTGAGGTGGAAGATACTGGGGCCAGGGCTGGGTACCAGCGGTGGTGCGGTGGTGGTGGCAGATCATGACACTCTCAGCATCCCCAACGCTCACGATTTGATGTTTTGTTTTCAGGCACTCTGTGACTCTTCCCCGGTTGAGCCTTCTAAGTCTTGGACCTGCTGCAAAGTGGTACCAGATGGGTAGTCCTCTCAAAATTTCACAATCAAAGGCTATGCCTTCTGGGCATACCCTGAATTCACACATGGTCTTGAAGAGGTGGGTGACATCCTGGCAGATCTCTTTTCATGATGAGGTTCAAGTTTTCCAGATTTGTAGGAAGGGGTTCACCATAACTCTTGGGTCAACTTTCTCCTCAGATTTTGGGGTGTTCATTACCATAAGCACATCTGCCACAGTCACCCAGAGTGGGCGGTTGAGACCAAATCTTAGGTATGATTTTAGCCACATAACGTTGATAGCTTTGTTCCTCGCTTTAAGGTCGATCAGAGACCACCCTCCTTCGTCTTTATGCTTGTGCATTGTCTGCTCATTCACAAGGGGGCTCTTTCCAGCCCACATAAATTTGACTGCTCTTCTGGTGAGGATCTTTTCAATGTGTGTTGGCATGCCCTGGACTTGGGCCAGGTATTGGGTCATGCCCACAATCACTATCTGCACAATGAAGTGCCATCCCTCCATTGTGGGGTTACTCTTGCTCCAGTTTTCCAAGCTTTTGTCTATTTTTCTATCACATTTGTCCAAGGAGCGCTTACATCACTTTTGTTGCCAAACCATGCTCCCAGGATCCTGATGGACATGCCTTCTTCCACAATGTGGACGTTGTCCAGGATGATAGAGCCATTTGGTTTAGTCCTTCTCTCATGGGCCACCATTTTTCAGAACTCTGGTGTACCAATCGGTAAGATTTTGGTCTTGGTTATGTTGAACCTTGCTTTTGACGCAGTGCACCAGTTATCTAGTATTATGCTGAGGGAGCTCAAGTCATCATCAGCTGAGAGGAAGGTTGTCATGTTGTCCACAAATAAATTTGCTATCAGCTTTTCCACTTGTCCTAGGAGAGAGTAGCCTTTCAGGATAGAGTGCAGGCTAGTGGTTCTATGGCCAGGTCAAACAGAAGGCATGACAGGAGGTCGTCTTGGCGCACTCTCAAGGGGAGCTTATGACTCCATTTATCATTATCCTGGTCTCCACTTCACTGTATAACGCTTTAACAGTGTTTACAAACGATTCAGGTATACCAAATCTCAAGATGGTCTGCCAGAGGTATTTGTGGTCAATCTTATTGTAGGCCTTTTCTTGATCAAGTGCTACTATTAGGCCATTTTGTTTGGTGGCTTCTGCATAGTGGATTATCATCCAGATGAGCTTTGTTTGTTCTGAGATGCTTCTTCCTGGGATAAACCCAGCTTGACTCAGATGGACCAAGTCATTTATTATGGCCAATAAGCGAGTTGCCAGGGCCTTGGTGAAAGTTTTGTAGTCTGTGTTTAGGCAAGTGATGGGTCTGTAATTTGCAATGTTGGTTCTGTCATTCTTTTTGTAGATTGGGCACATCCAGCCCTCTGCAAAATTCAATTTGTCCACAGTGCTGTGAGTTTGAATGTCCTTGCATGTGAGCCAGAGCAGGTCAATTATGTTGCACGTAGGCCTTTGGGCACCGCCCTGTAGGTTCAGCCTGCAATCATTGATGTACTGGTTATTCATAGATTTTCAGAACTCATAGGACAGCCTGTCTAGACCAGGGGCCAAGTCATTCTTTGACTCCTTTAGGGCTCATAGCAGTTTGTTGTATTTAATTGGTTTACTTAGGTCATTTTCCTGTGGCGTCATCATGCGTGTTTTGACTGAGCTCAGCACTTTCAGTGTTGCCTCTCTCCTTCTATCATCTGGAACTTCAATACAGTTGTACTGCAGATTGTCATGGTAGGTCTTGGCCATTTCGGCCATCCATACTGAGTTGTTTTCAAAGGGGGGAGCATTTGGGAAATGCACTGCTCTCTTGAGTGAAAAATCAGGTCTCATGGTTTTGTTTGTTTACAGGATCTCATCCAATACTTGCACATAGTCTCTCCATCCAGTCTGTTCTTAATTGTTATCCATTCTCTTTGCGCCATATGGTTTTTTTTCTTGAGTGAGTCCAGTTTTTCCGTCACCCTGTTTACTTCCTTCCTCCTATCTTCTTCATCCAGATCACTGTTTTCCAGCACCCTGTCTTGCTCAGTCTCAAGGGACTTCTTTTCTGCCCTGTATTTAGGAACTACCACTTTGTTGCGTTGTACTGCCATGCTCACTATCTTAGTCTTCCAGTTCTGGTAAACTGTTTGCAGGTTGCAGTCTATAGATTGTGTGCCTGAAAGTTCTTGCATTTTGTCCAAGGCTAGGGCTCCTTCCTTGATAACAAAGAATCTAAATTTCTTGTCATGTAGTACGTGGTTCCTGAGTGTCCATCTCCCATGCCTAACAATTGGCGCTTCATTGTGTGCTATTTGGACCATTGTCATGAGGTGATTGGTTCCAGGTATTCCCGTTGGAGATATAGACCAGTCTTGCATTGAGATAGCCAGGGGGTCAGTCATGTATATTCCATCAATCCTGGACATTGAAATTGTCATGTTCTGAATGAAAGAAAAGGCCCTTGTAGTTGGGAAGGTGGCATGCCAGGCATCCTTCAGGTGTAGGGTATGTTTTAGGGCATCCAGGGATTCCACGGCATCTTCTGGGTCAGATCTCAATGGTGCTCTGTCTTGTGGGTCTTCTACCATGTTGAAGTTACCTGCTGAAATCAACTTTTACGCTTGGATTTGTTAGGAAGTACTGGTTGAGGGAGAGCCACAGATCCAAGTTCTTGGTGCTCTTGGATTCAGTCATGTTCTGGGTGTCACGATCCACCACCACCGCCGGTACACCACCCGCCACCGCCGGTACTCAGCCCCGGCCCCGGTACCCTCAACCTCCCCGGGACAACTCCATAAACCCCCCGCCCCACCCGCCCCCCCCCCCCCCCCCCACCCACCACACCCCCCCCCGCCCGCCCCCACCCCCACCCCAGCGCAACCCCCCCCCCCCCCCCC
>JAGGAU010000262.1:0-13596 GCA_017657275.1 Termitomyces sp. T108
CCACGATAATCGTTCAACTGTGATAGATCAGAGACTGCAGGTTCTCCACAATATTGAAGCACGATGCATGCACAAGACAGTTCATCGAAGTCCGAAGAGTCGTACAAATAGAAACCATAGAACCTTGGTACATGAACACCCCAGAGTGGTTTCAGATAGTCAACATAAATATGTGACTCATGTTGAAGCCGAGGAATAGCGACTCCATCTTCATCTTCATAAGTGAACTTGACAACAACGTCTTCTCCAGATATTCTTGCCTTGAAGATATAATGGTCTTTCTCAGTCTTCTTGAGAAAGACGACTTCTGTCAAGGTGACTCGACAGTCGTTCTGAACCGCGCCTTGGTAAAGAAGTTGATGAATTTTGGATTCATCTGGAATCTCGAGGCTGAGAAACATTATTGACTGCAGACAAGAGGAAAAGACGCGAAGACGAAGAAAATTGTTGTTATTGCCGTTGGCCGAAAAAGTCAACTTGTATATCGAGTTGACAGGGACCCCGATAAGTCGCGACGATCACGTGCAGGCACCTCGAAACTTTCTGGGTTTTCGGTTTACGAGACGTCGTTTGGTTATTACACCCCGATTGAATTGTCCTCAGCCGTCCTCAATGTGAACTGCATGGCATGAGGACTATAAACTTACTTATATCCTGTCAGTGTGTCCTAGGTATACAGTTCTAACATTAGAAATGAAAGAGAAACGTACGTAAAAATGACGACGCTTTCATCATCCGAAGTTAGACATCAAATTCTCTGACACCGCCCCATCAGCGCGTCGCGGTCCAAGCAGCATCCCCATTCCAATCATGATATTCTATTGAATGAGAATGTATCGACTGTAAACTATGTATGGCACTACGTTAACAAGTACCATCACTAAACACAGAGTATCAACGTCGACTTGGATGAATCTTCAGATATTCTTCAAAATCAATAATGCCCAAGGGAGGCTCGAGTACTGCGTCTGGATGGTATTTCTTCCAGTTGGAATGAACAACTTTCCACCTGTCGACAGCCTCATCCCACAGCTCTTTTGCAGGTCTGAACTTGGGCCATGCTACGAGAGCGCGTTCGTAGAGAGCGGCTGCTGAGTTAATAGTCTCGCACAGAAACTCCATTCCGTCATATTCGATCGAGGCTGTGGCGAGGCAAATTAGACCAATATCCATGCCCGTATTACTGTGGACATACGGGAAATGCAATAGTTGATGGAGTCGATAAAAGTCCATAACTCATAACACAACACATCACTAAAATTAAACGGTTGCAGAACTTCTCCTTCTTTTTCGGGCAATGTTTCCCGTGTCATTTGTTCGGCGTCTACCCATGACAAACAATCGTGGAAGTCTGCAAGTCCGAAATCGATGAGGAATGGTCTTCCTCCAAAATCCAAGATGTGAGAAGCATTCAGTGCACCATGCTCGATCTCCATCCCAGGCGAATGCAAGCGGAAGACAAGATCCATGGTGTCGTTTCTGTAATAAGTGGTATATTGAAGCATTTTCCGCAGTATATAATCGTAACTCTTACCGGAATTGCTTAATACCATACTCTTCGCCACGATAATCGTTCAACTGTGATAGATCAGAGACTGCAGGTTCTCCACAATATTGAAGCACGATGCATGCACAAGACAGTTCATCGAAGTCCGAAGAGTTGTACAAATAGAAACCATAGAACCTTGGTACATGAACACCCCAGAGTGGCTTCAAATAGTCAACATAAATATGTGACTCATGTTGAAGCCGAGGAATGGCGACTCCATAGTCATCTTCATAAGTGAACTTGACAATAACGTCTTCTCCAGACATTCTTGCCTTGAAGATATAATGGTCGTTCTCTGTCTTCTTGAGAAAGACGACTTCTGTCACGGTAACTCGACAGTCGTTCTGAACCGCGCCTTGGTAAAGAAGTTGATGAATTTTGGATTCATCTGGAATCTCGGGAAACATTTTTTTGACTGCACAACGCAAACACGAAGGAAATTGTTGTTGTTGGCCGAAAAAATCAACTTGTATATTGAGTTACAAGAATGTAGGGACCTGATAGTCGCGACGATCACGTGCAAGCACTGTAAGGGCAACAAAAAGTCTGGGTCCGGGGCGTCGATGCTTCCCACGACAGAATAACATCTGTTCAGTATTCGTAATAACAGATCCTTTGGCCACAATAAGAATCTCGTTCACGGTTTTGACCCAGTCAAGAGTGATGATCTACAAACTCACGCATGGGCACAGTTCAACCGAGGTGGACCAACCAATTCAATTCAACTTTCCGACATTAAAAAACTAAACCACCATCGAAAAGCGCAAGTAAGTATACCAATACGCGCCCGCAGGTGCGACATATCTAGATGTAGAACATAACTAAAGTGTAAGATATACGAACTCAGTAGGATTGGGGGGGATATACTAAATTCGCGCAGGATGCGTGCAAATGTATGTTATATAAATAGATAGACAGGCGCAGACATATGTAGATTAGTAAGAGAGAGAGAGAGCATAGCACCAAAACCAAGAACCAGGATCCAGATCCACAATACGGGCCATGACCGGGGGTGATGCGAACGAAGCAAAGCAAAAAAAAGCAAAAAGATGAACAGACGGAGGGCCACCTCACACCGCCGCCTCCGCCTTAACCTCCTCCCCATCCTTCGCCTTGACCTTCGCCCTCGCCTTAACCAACAACCCCCCCTCGCCGCCCCTCGAGCTCGCAGGGGTATTCGGCACACTCCGATTATGCGCCATATGCGCACGTATCAAATGCCCCGCCGCCAGCGCACTCAGCAACGACAGCTCCCCCGCCATCACCGCCGCAGCAATAACGCGCGCGAGCTGCTGCGCGTTCGCCCCGGGCTGCGCGTGGTTCGCGCCCTTGATGCCGAGCATCTCGAGGACGCTTTCTTGCGGCGCGAGCACGGTCCCCCCGCCTACGGTGCCCACCTCGATCGAGGGCATCGTCACTGTCATGAGGAGGTCGTGACCGCCGTTCGTCCTGCCGCCGAGTCAGCACACGAAGAGTAGAGGGAAAAGACACGCACGGCTCCATGAGCGTCATGCAATTCGAGCTCTCGACGTTCTGCGCGGGGTCCTGGCCCGTCGCGAGGAACACGGCCGTCAGAATATTCGCAGCGTGCGCGTTGAACCCACCCACACTCCCCGCCATCGCGCTCCCCACCAAATTCTTCTTCACATTCAAATTACACAACGCCTCCACCGTCGTCTTCAGCACGCTCTCCACGATCTTCCCGGGCACAACCGCCTCGGCAACAACACTCTTCCCCCTCCCCTCGATCCAATTAATCGCCGCGGGCTTCTTATCCGTGCAATAATTCCCCGACAGCGCCAGCACCTCCATCCTTGGAAACTCGCGCTGCATCGCCTCGAGCGCCTTCTCGGTGCCCTTACTAATCATATTCATCCCCATCGCGTCCCCCGTCGCCGTCGCGAACCGCGCAAACACCGTGCGCCCCGCCAACACGACCTTGATGTCCCTAAGCCTCGCAAACCGCGACGTGCTCTCAAACGCGTCCTTGAGCGCGGCGTACCCCTCGCCCTGCACCCACGCCAGCGCGCGCGCGGCCTCGGCGACGGAGGGGAAGTCGATCGCGGGCCCGCGCGTCATCCCGTCCTTGGTGACGACGGTCGCCACGCCCCCGCCCGCGTTGAGCGCCTTGCACCCCCGCGACGTCGACGCGACGAGCGTCCCCTCCGCCGTCGCCATCGGGATCGGGAACGACACCCCGTCGATCGTGAGCGGCCCTGCGATCCCCAGTGGGAGCGGGATGTACCCCACCACGTTCTCGCAGCACGCGTTCAAAACGCGCGTGTAGTCGTAGTGCTCGTGCGGGACGAGCGAGCGTTCCAGCGTCTGTGTCCTTGACGCGCGGGCTGCGCACGCAGAGCGGGTTCACGTCAGCGCGGCAAAAAAAAAGTAAGCGGAGAGGAAACATACACAGAACCGCCCTGCGCACGCGCACGGCGCGGCGGAGCTCCTTGTCTCTGACACCCCACCCCGCCTCGCCGCCGCTGAGCGCCTTCTCCAGCGCATACGCCGCGACCTTGTTCCGCTGCACGAGCAGCACGACCTCCTCGTCCGTCATGCCCGCGAGGACCTCGGCCTTCGCGTGCATCCCCTCCGCCGCGTCGTACGCCCCCGCGAGCTCGTCGTACGCCCGCGCCGGCGCGTCGTCGGCGCGCTTCGGCTCAGGCAGCGGCAGCGGGCGGACGCGCGGGGACGGCGTCGACACCGCCGTGGACGTCGAGGGCGTGTGCGACACCGACGGCGGGTTGGATATCGCGATCGATGGAACCCGCAGCAGCCTCCGGTCCACGTCCTCCAGCGTAAACGTCTTTCCTCCCTCCCACTTTCCCTCCTCTTCCTCTGGCTCGGGCTCCTCGCCGTCGGCCTGCGCCTCGAAGCGCAGCGCCTTGCCCGCAAACACGCCCGTGCCGACGCCGACGCCCACGCCAGCGCCGACCGCGATGCCCTTGATCAAGTACCCGTTGAGCATGATGCTGATCGCGAGCGCGACGACGATCCACTTGCTCAGCACGGGGTCGCCCACGAGGCGCGTCCACGCGTCCATGAAGCCCTCGAGCGTGCGCCCGCGCGCGTGGGCCGGCTGCGCGGGGCCTGGCGCGCCGGCGGCGGCAGCGGGGAGCGCGCGCGCGGACGGCAGCGGGTCGACAAAGACCGGCGCGCACACGCGCACGACGAGCGCCGCGTCCCCCGGGGCCGCGGCGAGGCGCGCGAGGAGCGCCTGCACGTTGGCGTCGGCGGCGTCGACGCGTCTGCTTGCCGGCGCCGCGAGGAGGCCGTCGTATGCCTTTGTGGGCTGCTGCTGGCGGGGGAGGAGCGAGCTCGGCGCGAGGGGCGTGATGAGGTTGAGGATGTGGAGGCTGAGGAACGTGGCGATGAGGAGGAGCTTGAGGCGCGCGACGGGGTTGGGCTCGGGGTCTTTGGCCTTGTCGGTGAGGGACGCGCCTTTGACGCCGAGGAGACGCTCGCGCCAGGTGAGCGGGGGCGGGGGGTGGACGAGGGCGGATTTGGCGGGGCGGTGGGCGTGGGAGGGCGTGCCGGGGTGGGAAGAGCGGGGAGTGGAGCCGTAGGACGAGACAGAGTTGGATCGGGAGCGCGTGGTTGTGCGTGATCTGGACAGGTCGCGTATGGTTTGGATGCGGCGGACCTGTAGGATATTAGTCACGAGTAGACAGACAAAGAACACACATGCCTCGATCATGACGCCGAGGACACCGACGAGATAGGTGCACATCAAGAGACAGTCGACGGCGAGGAGGAGGGCGGCGAGGGCGCACACTTCCTTGAGGCCGGGGACCCCCGAGTTGGCGCCGACGACGAGGACGGCGATCTCGAGAATGTAGTCTCTGATGATGGGGGGGTAGGTGAGGGAGAGGCTCTCGGTGAGGATCTTTGCGGCGGGCTTGAGGGGGAGGGCGTGGGGGGGCTGGAGGGACGAGAGGGCGACGGGGGGCGTGGTGAGGTGGGGGTGGAGGAAGACGGCGCGGGCGAGGCGCAGGGGCTTGTCGAAGCCGACGGTGCAGACGAGAAAGGGGAGGGCCTCGGTGAGGGCGACGGGGTCGATGGGGATGTGGAGGGCGAGTGCGATGGGGACGCTGAGGAGGAACGCGAGGATCGAGCTGCTCACGATGGCAATGGGGAGGGAAAAGTTGGAGCCCAGGGCACGTGAGCGGGAGATGAGGAGGTAAAAGGTGAGGTGCATGAGGACATAGCCGAGGAGGATGAGGAGGATGTCGAGCGAGTCTGCCATCTGCGCGAGCGTGTAGAAGCGGATGACGAGTGCGCGGCAGGCATAGGCGATCCACTTGGGCGAGTCTGTGTCGCCGATGACGGGCTCGTCGGACGGCGCGGGGAGCGAGGCGAGCAGACGAAAGGACGACGGCGGGAGGAGCGACGCGAGGGGCGCGGCGCTGGCAGCGGCGACTGCGAGGGCGACCGAGGAGCCGTTCACATGGGACAGGGCGGCAGAGGCAGCGAGCCGGGCAGCGAGCTCGGGGGCGACGGGCGCAGTAAAGACGAGCTGCTGGATCTGGAAGCGCGCGGCATCAGGGGCAGGGTGCGTCCAGGCGTGCTCGCGGACAGGCAGCCAGGCGCCGTGGGTCAGTGCGAGGTGCGTCGGGCGCAGCGGCGGCAGAGTCGACGCAAGGAACGCCGAGTGCTTGATTGCAGTGAGAATGTGGAAGTAGGCTAGCGTGCCCACGACAGAAAAGAAGACAATCGTCTCGATGGGATTGTGCGCCGCCTGGATGGCCAGTGGCCGCAGCACCGTCCGCAGATGGCCCAGCATTGCCGCGAGATTGCACCACTTTTGGCTTTTTATCTCGTGTGCAGAGACCCCGATCACTGCGTATCACACGGAGGTAGAATAAACAACTATGCCGAAACACGGAGGCACAGAATGCCTACAGAATACACTTTTGGTTTAGATGCCTGAACTACATAGAGCCTTTAGGTTTAGACCCCACTTCGCCCTGCCGCCCTTACTCTCCCTCCATTAGCCAGGCGCGGCAGCTCCTTCTCCGGCGTCCCATCCACGGGCGCCGGCAGGAACCCCGCCGCGACAAGCCACGCAATATACATCCCCATCAGCGCCTCCCCGACCGTCCGCTCAACACGCCCGGCATGCTGCGCCAACAGCGCCATCGTATTCGCATCGTCCAGATCCGGCGCCTTCGTGCTCGTCGGCAGGTCGTCCAGCACAAAGTGCAGCAGGGGGAACAGCGCGTTGTCCTGCACCTCCATGACGTGCTGCTCCAGCTTGCGCCGCCACACCACGTACTCGCACGCCTCGGTCGCGTACCCGTACCGTTTCAGCGACGACAGCATGCTGTTGAACGTCGGCAGCGGCCGCGCCGTGATGTGCAGCACGCTCATCGACGCACCAGGCAGCGGCGACACCGCCGCCAGCGTCGTACACAGCGCGACGTGGTCAACAGGCACCATGTTGATCGTATTGTTCATATCAGGCACCAGCCCGAGCTGGATGCATCCCTTGACCAGTCTCCAGATAAAATCGTCCGTGTTCGTGACTGCACAAACATCAAACACCTCCCATAACGCCGAGAACCAACGCGCTCACCTGCCGTGCGAGAGTCCCCCACCACGTACCCAGGCCGCACAATGTGCCCGCTGAGCCCCCTTCTGCCCGCCTCAAACAGCAGCTTCTCCGACACCCACTTGGTCTGGCCGTACCCCGTCTTGAGCGCCCACCGCGCGCCCTCCAGGTCGTCGCTTTCCGGCACACCGCGGTACGCCGACCGCCCGCACGACAGCGACTCGGACAGCTGCACATAGTGATCCGTGTCCACAGCCGACGTCGACGACACAAACACCACGTTCTTGGGCTTCCCCGTCGACGCCAGCGCGATCGCCGTCAGCGTGCCGATGACATTCGCCGCGCGCAGTTTTTCATACGGGTATACCCAGTGTACCTATAATCCAATGAAAAAGGCACGTCGACACAACCAAAAGCCTCACCAATGCGCCATTATGCAGCACAACATCCGCCTCACGCGCGACGCGATCCCAAGTCTCCCTTCCAAGTCCAAACAGCTCAAGCCCCAAATCCCCCGTAACAACCTCCAGCCGCCCCGCGGCGACCCACTCCTCGCTCCACACCCCCCGGTCCGTCGCGCCCTCCCTCAGCCGCGCAAGGCCCTTCTCCGGCGCCGGCGCACGCACGAGACAAATCACCTTCCGCACCCTCTCCCGCGCGAGCAAGTCCCGCAGCACAAACGCACCGAGGAACCCCGTGGCGCCGGTGAGGAACACCGTGAGCGCGCGCGCGCGGAAGTCTTCGGGGAGCGGCGCGTACGCCGCGGCCAGGCGGGGGCGCAGCGCGTCGTAGTCCCGGCCGTACTCCACCGCGGCCGGCGCCGCCGCGGGCTCGAGCCCGAGGTCCGCGGTGCGCAGGGCGTCGACGGCGCGGACGAGGCCGGCGATCGTCGGCTCGTCAAAGACGAGCCCGAGGGGCGCGTTCACGACGAACACCCTGCGGATCTCGAAGATGAGGCGGGTGGCGAGGATCGAGTGGCCGCCGAGGTCGAAGAAGCTTTCGTCGGGCGGTATCGGCTGCGGGGCGTTTGGGAGGAGGGCCGACCATATCGCGCGCATGGTTTCTTCTGTCGAAGTGCCCTTTTCTGCTTGCGGTGCCGTCGTCGCTGCGCTCGCCGTGTCGGGGAAGGGCAGGGCGGGTTTGTCGATCTTCCCGTTCGGGTTCAGAGGCATGCGTCTCAGCGGGACGAAAACTGTGTCAGCGGTTAGTCGTCTCCAAGGCGAAGTGAGTATATCGCTCACGCGTGGGCACACTATAACTCGGCAGCTTCTTCTTCAAATGCTCCCTAATATCCTTGATGAGCCTCCGATACCTGCGGATCCCCCTCGCCAACCCCCTGACCCCCTCCTCCTCCTGCACATCGCTCACATACGCCCGGAGCTCCGGCCCATCAAGCGGCACGAAATAGCTCACCAGGATCTTCTCCTCGTCCTTGTCCCGCCTCACCAGCGTGACATTCTCCCGCACGAGCGGGTGCTGGCTCAGATGCGTGTCAATCTCCCCGAGCTCAATACGGAACCCCCGGATCTTCACCTGGTCGTCCGCGCGGCCCGTGCACTCCACAACGCCGCTCGGGAGGTAGCGCCCGAGGTCCCCGGAGCGGTACATGCGGTCGCGGATGCCCTTCCAGTACCGCGCCTCCGGGCCCGCGAGGTCCTCCACCGGATGCATAATCGTGTCGCGGCGCCCGCGGGGCGCCGCGAACCAGTTGTCCACAAACTTCTCCGCGGTGGCGTCCGCGTCGAGGTACCCCTCCGCGAGCCCGCCCGAGCGCACGTAGATCTCGCCCACCTCGCCGACGGCGCACGGGACGGTGCGGTCGTTGCGGTTGACGACGAGGAGCTGCACGTCGAGCATGCCCTCGCCCGCGGGCACGACGTCCTTCTGCGTCGCGAGGAACGTCGCGTCCGCCGCGAGCGCGGGGATCGCATAGTACGACACCGCGCGCTGCGTCTCGGTCGTGCCGTACATGTTGATGATGCGCACGTTCGCCGCGAGCGCCTGCAGGCGCAGGCAGTCGCGCTTGGTGAGCACGTCGCCGACGAAGAATGCGTTGCGCAGGGAGGGGATCTGCCGTGTGGCTTGGGCGGAGAGCAGCTGGCCCATTGCGGGCGTCAGGTGCGTCACGGTCACTTGGCTCGCGGCCATCCATTCGGCGAGACGCCCCGGGGTGCCGATGTCGTCGGCGGTGGGGACGTGCAGCTGGGCGCCGAAGAAGAGCGGGGTGAACACTAGGGGTTCGTTAGCGGGTCGTGCGGACGCAGAGGCGGGGACGCTCACTGTCGCGCTGGATAGGGTCGTGTGCGATGCCGCTCAACATCGTGAACTTGGAGTCTTCATTCAACCCAAACCTCTCGCCCATCCACGGGAAGAAGTGCGTCAAGCTGAAGTGGCGCCCTCTGACGCCCTTGGGGATGCCGGTGCTTCCGCTCGTGAACGATAAAGTGCCGATGCTGTCCGGTCCGAGGGTGACGTTGGGGTCAATGTCAGCGAGATGCATGTGCGGCTGGAGTACGTCTACTCCACTTGCTCCGATCCCTCCGGCGATGCCGGTGGGGAGGACCTCCAGAGCGGGGACCTCGACGCGGATCTTGAGCTCTGCGGAGAGGAACTCGCGGACTGAAGGGCTGATGGTCCCAGCGCCTTTGAGGACCACCAGTCCACGGGGTTGTGCGACGCGGAGGTAGATGATCTGTCGTGAGGCCGGGTACGCCGGGTCTGTGTTGTCAGAGATTGAGAGAAAGGACAAAAGATTTGTAGGTAGAGCTGACCGATAACTGAGAACGTAGCACCAGCTTTGAGTACAGCCATGACAGCAACTACGAGATCGACGCTGCGGTGTGCGTAGATCATGACGACCTCTTCTCTCTGGATACCCTCCTTGATGAGGTGGTGCGAGAGTATGTTGGCAGCGTGTAAGATGTGGCTGTATGTATATGTGACGCGCTCCTGGACGTCGGTGAGGGATGCAGCTGGGATGCTCTGCACGACGCAAGGCCGGTCCGGCCATTGGCGCGCGTTCCGCGAAAAGACATCAGTGATGGCTCCCTTCCATCCACACCAGTTGAGATTGGCAGTGGGGTCGGGGAGCTTGGCCCTTTGTCCGGGCGTCAGAAGAGGGACGGCACCGACGGGCGAGAGGGGGACCGCGGCGACCTTGCGAAGGAGGACCGAGAGCTGGTCGATGATGCAGGAGATGCGGCTCGCGGTGAAGAGGAGGGAGTTGTAGATTATGCGGAGTGATATCTGCGGGGCCAGGGCTGAGCGCGTCGAGACCGGGGGTCGGGTGACGAAGATTGTGAGATCGGAGGTCAGACTCGTCGTTTGGATGAAAGTGTCTTGTGGTTTATCGGTTTCGTCGAAGAAACGAACGCGGAAGATGGGGGATTCGAGGCCCTCGTCCTTGTCCTTGTTGAGTTCCTTCGTGAGCGCTTCGAAAGGCACCGCGTCCGCTTCGGCCTCCCGCTCGACCTGCTGCACACGTCGCACGACGGCCCAGAACGGGTCTGTGGGCTCCACTGAGAGGCGGAGAACCAGAGGATCTCGTTCGGTCGCGGAAGACGAGCCAATAACGACGTCAGTGTCCCCCGTGTAGCGGTGCAGCAGCACAGTGAACGCTGCCAGCAAAAGATGAAACGCAGAAGGTCTGTTTTCGTCAACACCATCATCGTCGTCCGCGCTCTCGCTTTCGCTGTAGAGCGCCAGCTTGAGCAAGCTCAGGGACGTCTGTTCCGAGAGTTGTGCGACATGGGCTGCCTCGATGACCTTGTTCGCACCGGTCGGTCTGGGATAATCGGTGGGAAGCGAGATGGAAGGCAGGCTCTGTAATCTTGCAACAACTCTGGCGAGACGTTCGTCCGCCATTTGTAGCAGATGGTTTATCAGGTCTCGCACACAAATTTTTGTGACCCAGAGTCTTCGATCAATAATCTTATCGACCGGATGTGACCGAAAATAGCCGAGTTTCCACCGATTGGTAAAGTGTGGCAGTTATCTTCACCGTATCTTGTTAACGACGTCCTTGTATCAGAAGCTTTGAAAAAGCACTTTTCCCATCGCCCGCCTAGCTCAATCGGATAGAGCGTCAGACTTTTACGCTGAACAATGCTGTGGGTAGTAACATCTGAAGGCTGCGAGTTCGACCCTCGCGGTGGGCTACTAACAATCAATAACTTTTTATCGATCATCTCTGAATCATAGTCCCTGAACGACTTGCACAATCTATTTATCGATTTGCTAATTAAACAAGCTATGAGTCATACTACGAGCTCCATGGATTCCTTTCTCGATTCCGCTAGATTGTCTATTGCCAATCAGGTATCTCGATCATTAGCGGTACCACTTGAAGCTGCTCGAGATGGTGTCGACTTTGGAAAGAAAGGTAGCGACTTCACCGTCGCTGTGCCACGCTTTCGCTTGAGAGACAAGCCCAATACATTGGTTCAAAAACTCGTCTCTGAAGTTGGCTACCCTATTTCCTTGCGTGTTTCCTCATTGACGAAGTATAGTTTCAAGCAGACGACTATGTTGAGTCTGTTGTTGGAGACGGCATCTTCGTCCACTATCGGTGCCACACAACAAAGTTAATTCGATCATCCTTGGATACAATCTATAAGCTTTCCCAACCAACGACGACGCATCCGCATGGTTCATACGGTATCAACGAGTCAGGAAAGGGTCGCAAAGTGGTCATAGAGTTCTCGTCTCCGAACATTGCCAAGCCTTTTCATGCGGGTCACCTCCGCAGCACGATTATCGGGACTTTTATCTCGAATCTTTTCGAAGCAAACGGCTGGGAAGTGATTCGGCTAAATTAGTATGTCGGGCTCATTACCTTTCAAATTAGCACCCCACTCACCCTCATATGTAGCCTCGGTGACTGGGGAAAGCAGTACGGTATGATGCTTCAAATTATCATTTTTATTCTTCCTCAGCTTCAGGTAGGTCTTCTCGCGGTCGGATACAAACGTTATGGTTCAGAGGTGGAGCTCGCCGAAAATGCAATTATGCATCTATATAGAGTATATGTGGCCATCAACAAGGATGTTGAACAGGAAAAACAAGCAAGTGCAAATGAACAGAATAAAACGAACGTTGATCCTGGGTATTCTGCTACAGATGAAGAAGCCAAGCTCCTCTTCCGCAAAATGGAGCAAGGTAAGTGTCGGGCGATCGTAGTAATACATCTCCCGACTCAAGATTCAAAATTTGTACAGGTGACGAAGAGGGTCTCGCATTGTGGCGACGATTCCGGGATTTATCTGTTAAAGCATATGAAGAATTGTACAAACGACTAAATGTTCGTTTTGATGTGTATTCCGGCGAATCTTTGGTATCGGCGCAGAATATCGCTCGGGTGATGGAAATCTTAAAGGAGAAAAATCTTCTTACGACCAAGACGCTTGAAGAGGGCCGACGAGGCCGAGGTACAGAGCCCGACGGGGCAAACACGACTAATGACGCTGGTGACGATGATGTGCCCGTGAATGATGAGCTCGCGGGCGGCGCAAGCGACGCGCCTCTCGCTCTTGCTGTTGATTTATCGGAGTGGAAGCTGGGAAAGCCTGTCGTCGAGAAAGCGGGTATGTCATTCCCCCCCTCTACAAGACCAATTCTCAATGAACGATCGTGTAAGACGGTGCTACCATCTACATCGTGCGCGATATCGCAGGAGCCCTTCAACGATATGAAGAATACAAATTCGATAAGATGATCTATGTTGTCGGAGACCAGCAAGATTTGCACGTGGCGCAGTTTTTCAAAATCCTCTCTCTCATGGATGCACCATTCGTCGATCGTCTCGAGCATGTCAATTTTGGAAAAATACATGGTATGAGCACTCGAAAAGGTGAAGTGAAATTTTTGGAAGATATATTGGATGCAAGCAAAGAAGCCATGCTCGCCCAAATGTTGAAGAATGAGGACAAAGCGCGAGAGATCAGCGATCCATCTTATTACAGCGATCAGGTCGGAATGACTTGCGTGAAGATCCAGGACATGCAGGCTAAGCGGTGAAGCTTGCGCCAAGTTTTCAAATTGTTGGCTGATCATTGCGACCAGGATACATTCGTACCACTTCGATCTGCAACGTATGACCTCCTTCGAGGGTGACACTGGGGCTTATCTACAATATGCACATGTCCGTGTTTCTTCCATTCCCCGAAAGGCTGCACCAGGACTTGTACTTCGCGACGATCCCTCCCTCATCGACACATCGTTGCTGATAGAACCAAAAGCTCGTGAACTTGTTTTCTTGTTGGCTTGTTATCCCGATGTTGTTAAAGCTGCCATGAAGAATTATGAACCATCTACGATCGTGTCTTATTGCTTTAGGTAGGATTTTACCCACTCTTGTTGATTAAGCTTATTACTCCCGTTTCAGGCTGAGTCATGTCGTCAGCTCAGCTTGGGAGACGCTGATTGTTATTGGTCAAGATGAAGAGGTTGCACAAGCTCGACTGTTGTTATTTACCTGTGCACGCTTCGTTTTGGCAAG
>JAGGAU010000263.1:0-11498 GCA_017657275.1 Termitomyces sp. T108
TATACGATACACGAAACGTCTGATAGGGTGCTGCTTGCTTAGTTCGATGGGGATGATTGTAGGTCCTAGGTCGTCTCTTCTCTCAGCGAACTCCGATCGCTCTTCAAGGTTGTTGCCGCTTTTGATAGTCTCAATATGCGGCTTCTTGGGATCAGTCTCGCGTCATTTTCGTCAGGTAAAGAGATTCGTCTTCTACATGTGTATGGTCAGCTAAACCTTCCAAAATAACTAGGTTTAGGCGAGTTGACTTTCCTACAACTGTCGACTACATATGCCCCGCCTTCCGTCGCTGGCCGTAGTGTTGGGTAAGGTTGCACTTTATGGTCTTGGAACCTCGATTATCATACACGTTTAGCTATTTTGCATCCGGAGCCGGAGCGGCTGGTCTCGTTGGTGCCTTTCTTTGGTGGGAAGTTCGCAACTTAGGTGTGCGAGTTGGTGTTGGGCTTTCTTCAGTGCGTCTACATGCTTTCCGAGTCTTCTCGCTTATATTGTGTCGTTCAGGTTATGCCCTGGGTCATCCCAATCACATATTTCTTCCTATTACCCCACAGGTCGGCTTTCGTCTACGCTACGTCTATGTCAGTAGATGAAGACGCAACTACGCCTGCGGAAGACTACAATGTCCCATACACACCGTTACCTGCAACGGAGGATGAGGCCGGAGAGGAGACAGGCTCTACCCCTCTTGGTTCCAAACGGGGAGTATCGTTATCTGCGAACGACAAATGGTGTCTAGTCAAGCCTCTGTTGATCAAGTACATGCTACCTTTATGTAAGCGGATCTTGACAGCACTAGAATAACCCATCTCACGGCTTGCTCTAGTCATCGTCTACCTGGTATGTGAAAGGCGTCCCATTGTTGAAACTCACTGACATGACACAGTTCGAATATACGATTAATCAAGTACGTATATTGCTTGTGTGATCTTGACAATGCTCTTAAGGGACTGTTAGGGAATTGCTCCAACCCTCCTCTATCCTGTACCCAGTGCCGAGGATCACCCTGTTCTGAGTATGCTCATTCACACCATCCGCGACTATTATCCATTGTGGCAAGTACGTCTCTGACCAGATCCTTGTCTTGCAATCTTTTCCGATGGATCTTCACATCAGCTCGTGTATCAGACAACTGTCTTCCTGTCGCGATCCTCGATCACCTTGGGTATCCCGCCCCTTCCAGCCAGTCTGCTTTTTCTTCCCGCTGTTCTCCAGGCCTTGATCTTTGCTATATTGGCTTTTGAGTCTGTTGCCGGGTTGTTTCCAGGAGATGATAGCGCTGTAAGCATCATAGCAACATTTCTGCTCATTAGCCTTGAGGGCATCTGTGGTGGTCTTGCGTAGTGCGTCTTCTTCAGTCTTTATCGCACACGTTCACATGGCATTCACTCTCATTAGCGTAAATGTATTCTACCGTATCAACCAGGAACGCCCAGGCCCGCAGAGCGCGCATGGCGTCGAACGCACTAAACAGGAAAGGGAGTTCAGGATCGGCTCAATCGGGTTCGCTGATTCGTGCGGTATCTTGCTTGCGGCGGTTGTTGCTGTGCCGATGGAGGTTACGCTGTGCAAGGCACAGATCAACAGAGGCAAGACGCTCTGTCAAGGCTTGTAGAATCACATCATGTACGTTCACATTTATACTATATTTCAAAAGAATTTGATGCTTGTTAATCTGTGTTGAACGATGTCGCCTGCTTGGATTGGTGAGCTGAGATGCGCTGGTATGAGATATAGCCTGTTTCGACGCCGCCAAGTAAGAGAAACACAACTAAATTTAGAACTAGGTGGCTTTGCAGGCCTGGCATATCTCACTGAGGCTGTGCAGGTAACCCAAGTCACACGGAGTTTTGATCTATTCTAGATCTTGGAAACCATCTCTGTATTGGTATACAACAGTTGTGACTACATCAACTGGCAATGTCCTCTTTCTTCTGCGACCACGTCATGTACATCTGTAGGTAAACTCTTCGTGAGGGGTCTTCAGCTTCTCGAATTATTTCCTCCCTCAGTTCGGAAATTCTATCATCGGCAAACCACTGAAGGGCATTTGGCTTTGTCAAAGCTTGACGGACAGATGCCCAGAGTACTTGACCTATCCACTGGATATTGGGATCTGAGTGATTCGATGCTTTAGTCTTCCCTCGTAATCATACTGTTTGAGTGACTTACCGTCATCTTTTCCACTTGTAGGACCTTTAATTCGAATGTTGTGGATTTCACTTGTAGAAGGATCGAGCAATTATCAATGATCAGTACAACAAGGGATGCATGGAAGGGACTCACGAAAAGCTCCCCAATCCTTGAAGCATTGGGCAGAGCGATGAAGCAGCAAGAATATCTATGTTTCTAGACCTCGAGTAGGAGAGGAACTTCTCATTGAACACCTTTAGGGATGGCCCCAAGTCCTGGGGACCATCATCATAAAATTGACCATCCACTTCCTCGATCCAGAGCCATCCTTTAGGTTTCAGGAGAGATATGACATTTTTGAGTACCTTTTTCCAATCTGGGAGCTGGAAAGAAGTGAGAAATTCACCACGATCAAGGGATAGAAAAAGACGTACGTGCACAAGGACAAAGCGTATGTGAATAACGTCAAAACTCTCCGATTCAAAGGGTAATTGATTCGTGGCGTCGAGCTGTAGGAATCGCATGTTTAAGGGTAAAGGACGTGGCGGTAAAGGGGATTTGTCAACGGCAATCACCGTGGCTTCAGGATATATCTGTGCAGCTTGAATGGCCCTTTGCAGAATATCGAAAACTATGAATGTCTGTTACAGAAATAGACATACCAGGAGCCACTGCCACAGCTATAGAGGGAATTAGTGAACTCAGTAAAATTTGACGATGCCTCACCCGAGCTCAAGAATTCTCTGAATGTTTTGGATGGGCGGGCACAAAGTAAGCTTATGGCCTAGATAAGCGTCGATCCCCTTGTGCATTTCATCTAATCTAATATATGTAAGAAAAACAAAGGTCAGTATGAATACAGCTACAGCTATGATAAAAACAAGATTACCTCTCCCATTCTGGAGCAGCATTCTAGTTTTGGATGAGTTTCATGAACCACAAGAAATGTCAGGCTGACTGTCAAGTAATATAGTTGGCCTGTATCATGGGTCGCAGGGGTCGTGTCAGCGAGAGCCATTGAGTAGAAAAATGGCGGTTACCATGATCTCTTATATACGGCGTGTTGCGCTCTCGGGAAAAAAATGCGGATGCTTTGCCACAGAAATGAAGGGATCCAACGGGAACGATAGGGTTCGGGGCTGATTAAAGGCTGATCAAAGACTGATTAAAGACTGATTAAAAACTGATTGACAACAGATCCCTCCCGTCTTCCGCAAAAATGCTTGATCTTTACGTGAAGTCTAGGGTATAGATGTGGTAAACAATTGGCTGACCTTCGGCAGCATGTTAGGAGATGTGAACACAGGCGATGAATGAATCATCCCTCTTCTGTCTTGAAATGAATTTGAAAGAAGAAATGCACCAGAAGTCCGAGTCAATACTACTTGAAGAGTCTGTAAGATATCAAACCTTAAAGCTGTTTGTGAATCCAAGCCATTAGTGTAGTATTGAATAGAAAGCCGTACCCGGACCTATCTATGACGAAACACTTGCACTAGGTCCCATCGAATATATGGCATGGATGAAGACCACATTATATAAGTAATACAATGTTTTCATGTAACCTTAGTCGAGCGCCGACCAGGATTACAGTTGTGTTGTGATCTGCTGCTCAACATGTCAATTATAATTATCGGATAAATTGACAAAGAAGGATGGATAAAGGAACTAAGATGGTCATTTCTACTTGGACAAAGATGGTACGGAAAGCAATCAGAATACGAAAGCAACACAACAAATAAGAAAGGAAAAGGAAAAGGAAAAGGAAAAGGAAGCGGGAATGCTACATACATTCACATAAATAAATCTTAGTCCTCTAGAAATGGGCGAGGGGAGCCCGAGCCCACCGAATGGATAGTCAGCCGTGATGATCAACGTATAAACTATCAAGAGAGAAAGGTACCTTGTACATATATGACTGCCACATCTCCTGTAAGCTCGTATCGACTGCAGCAATTCCCCTCAAGACACCGTTCGGCGTGTAGTGTAGATTGTGCGGCTGGAGATGACCATAAAGACCATGCCATTGCGTTACAGGATCAACAGACGAATATGGCGTGTCATGCGGGATCGGGGCTTGTGCACACGTGTCACTGAGTAAGTGCTGTACGACTGCTCGTAGCATGGGGTAGATGAGACCGGTTGTTGAAGAGGTGTTAGCTGCTGATAAATGGTACTTGGATGTTCTACAGGTCTTGAGTATACGGAAGGCCGCGGCTGCGGCCAGGTCGGTCTCTCCAATTGCTCACAAATCAGTTCCAGCTGCTGAAGTGAATGTGAGGACATCGGGTGGGTATCTGTGACATGTTGGGTCGGCAGTCCCACGGAAGTGTGTTCAACGTAATGGTAATTTCCATAGAAGACGTAAGGAGTGTGTCTTTTGCCATGTGTAGACTGGCGACATACCAGAAACTTGCTAGAATGACCCCCGTATGCGGATGCTTGGTCGAGAAGGCCACATGCGACACGAAGTTCGAGCAAGGCCGCTGGTGCGACTTTGGACTGAGAGCTACGCGTTACGACGGATGCCAGCATCACCTATATACGGGATTGAGATGCCCAATTGGTAAGCACAACGGCACAAATCCTAGGGAAAAACATACTGCGGTAGAAAAGACATGTCCATAGAACCATAAAACGCGCAATTTGTGAAGAAAACAGCGTAAATTGCTGAGACATGGACCCAATTTTTATATATCCAGTGCGGTACCCTGCAAGGAGAGACGTACATACTGACTCCTGATAGGGTCAGCAGAGTTGCTGGAAATCGGGTGTGCATAGAAATAACGGTGGATGTGAAGTAAAGCTATAATATGATCAGTAAAAAAGCTCTCAAAGGCAAGGAGAGGCTTACTGAGCTCCCAATAGTTGATTGGCCTCTAATGGTTCATTGTCTGCGTCAAACCAGCTATCTGCGGTGGGGGACCCCTGGGCATATGCAGAAAGCTCCATATCGGGGACCTTGCAGTCCAGGTCGAGGATGATGGAATACTTGGGTGCGCGAGACGTCAAAGTACCACCAAATCGCGCTTTCCAAAAGGGGACTGTTTTGGATCCATGTCAAAAATCGACGAGGAATACTTAACAACGGATGTGAAAGACAGAACACACAACTAGGCTGGATGACGCCGTCGTCTGTCATCACTTAGTCTGGATCAAAAGGCTCGCAATCGACAAGAGGGAGGAAGGAAGTTTCCAGACGGCCAGTTGCAAGACTATAATTCATGACCATAAGTGTCGAGAGCTTGGCCTGACGTCATGAGGTTCGATTTCTTTTTTCATAACGACCACGCTCTCTTCGCCGTGCTCGAGTTGGTCTCGCTTTCCTTTCTTAATCTTTGTTTGCAAGAATAGACTCAGGAGCGTAGAATTTTCATTTGAAAAGGTCGCTTATTATGATTACTATCACTGTTGACCCTAATTCAGAAACCCCACCGAATTTCATGTCTGATGAGCATGAGTTTGCCAGAGAAGCCGTAATGCATGACAGGGATGGGATGAGCGATGAACAAGCCGCAGGATTACTGCTCGAAAGATGGAACGTCAATTGGGAACATAGGAAGACTAAGTGGATAGAAGAAAGAATTGAGAGAGAAACAGCATTTTATAATGAAGATGATGATAATACAGTCTTCCTGCGGGACTCTCAAGGTAACCCTGTATCGAGTAAGCATTTGCCGACTACTAAAGTGTACCCCCGATCTGATGTTTGTTTCATATCGACCCCAGAATTTTATCAATATGGCCTCATCAATTGGGAAAAATTTCACGATTGTCTCAGGAGTATCATGTGTACTTCTACTCCCCCTTGGGCCGTCTTCAGATTTGATGAGAACGCGTCTCATGGAAAAGGACCTCTTTGTTCTCCCGGTCCAGGAGTACCAGAACCAGGGAACTACGTTATTCTTTCCCCAAGTATATGCTTATGGTCCATTGATTATCTCATATCTCACACTTCTCTGCAGGTGGCAGCCCTATCAGAGTCAATTTAATTAGTCAACGTGCTCGGCCACGCCATCCTACCATATCTAATACTGCCTCCAGAGTACGCTCACACCACAAATGACTTTCCCCACATTTAAGTGATTGATCTGTAGGGAGAACATTATCGAAGACGCGTGCGCGGACGGGACTCTTTTTGTCTCATATCAGGTGAAAGAGTTCGGAGCAACCAGTATGAGCGCTTCGCGTCTGCTCATATCTTTCCACGCGCGCATGATGTGGAGGTGTGTTCTTTCTATGATCTTCAATATCATGAGATATAAGATTGATAAACTGTTCAGTGGGTCAAAAAAGGCTATCCCAGCCTTATCACTGACTCTGCACCCATTGTGGAACTTGGGGGACCCACTAAGATCGACTCGCTTCAGAATGTAATGCTTCTTCGCTCTGACTTGCATAATGCATGGGACAACTACCGGCTTGCTATCAATCCCGATGTGCCTTTTATTCCATTGATCTACATTGTCATAAGGACAGAGATGCTGACTAGGTTCATCAATGCCAACATTAATCCTGCAATGGAAAACATGAAAAAGATCTTTTCTAATAACACGGTGCAGCCGCACGTCGAATCATGATGAAATATGTAACAGCACCTATATAAAGGGCGTGGGGGTATCAGCATGGGAAGATCACGTCTTGACGAACTGGGACGGATCGATTCCCGTCACAAGAGTATCAAGTGCATCTGCTACTGGGGCATAGAGCGTCAAATTTCCATCCAGTAAACCAATGATCACACTAGGTGTCTCCTATGGTAAAACTAAGCAAAACTCTCAATGACTAAGACAAGAACATACGGAGAAGCTTCGTGGATTTTGAATCCAATGAAGTATGTCACTGCAGTCTGCAAGGAGCCTTGACCAGATGGACAAGAAGAGACTCAGTCCCGCCTCAATGGAGATCATTTGATCAAATACAAGTGACGACAGTGTCGTCTGGGCACAAGTAAGTGCATCTGTCTTGCTATGACAGACCTGGGCTGTATACTGTGCATGTGCAATCCCATTTCGAATGACTATAGAAAGTTTGATCTCATGTCACATTCGTGCAAAAGTAAAGGCAGGCAACGTACGATCAAGCTGTTCATACAATCGGCCAAGAGAGACAAGTTCTGGGGTGGTAAGGGCCTGTTATAGATGTTGTTAGTTATGGGTTATAACTGTAGATCATCTTTCTTACCAATCGTTGATGCGTTGTTCTTGACCGTGATGATTTTCGCTTTGACAACGCGCAACTTCGGTACATAGGGAAGGCAAAATGGGTTACGTCTGACCCAGAGAGTTTCGCATTCTAAGCGTAAAGGGTCAACCTCTGCTTTCAAAGTTATATGAGATTGTCTTACCACTGTACAGATTCTAATTGAAGACTATCCGGTTAGCGTGCGTATATTATCATTGCGGAGAAAATCGTACTTTCGTATATTGCTTTCGAGGTCAGCGAGCTTGTGTGCAAGCTCCTGCAGCTCTTCCTGACCTCCCGATGCTCTGTGACGGGCAAATCTCAAGAACTCCATGTGAAAAGTGTTGAGTGAGTTGTTGAATGCCATTGCGCTTCCTACAAGTTTACGTGTCAGGGCAGCATGATCTGCAGAAATCTAAACAAAGTCAGATGAACTTTGCCGTCGAGAGTTTGATATCAACATTGACATACACTCGTGAATGACCCCAGCACTCGAAGTTTCTCGTCATGCGAACGAGTAGACGAAGAGTTGCGCGCCGACAGTGGAAGAACCACCGTACAAAACACTATCGAACGGACATTCAATATTGAGTGTAGATCTTTTAACTCAAAATAACTCACTCTTAAGGCGCCCGGAAATGAAACCCGCATTACTACGGAAATTCCAGAGAAGATCTTTGAAGTCCTGTTAAAGGACTAGTTTGATGGCAGCACAGTCAACGACGCGATGACACTACTTACCTTGCGTAGCGACTTCCATTGTGGCTTGAAGGGCGGTGTAGATCCTGACATATCGATCGTATGAAGTTGTTTTGCAATGTAGTCGAAATTCTCCACAAGACGGCTGATGGTAAAGGCAAGCTGCTCACAAGAGCTGTCGAGGTCTGCCCTTACATCCGGAGAGTTTATCGACTGCAGAGCGCCAGCGTACGTGACAGTAGTCTTTTGCATTGAGGGAGAAGCCATGACGAAGGAACGAGGGGTGGGCGGCTAGAGACGCACTGGTCGCCAGCCAACGCGGCTACTTATAGGTATTCCCCGACCACATAGGCATATACATGTGGAAGTTGAGATGCAGATATTACTTTGTGATCGTTCCCCAGTTAGAGTGACATTGAGGTTTGAGTTTTTTTTTGGCCGGCAGAGTTTCCGTGTAGGGCGCCTCTGTGCGATGTGGCCGGTGGAGCAATCAAATCAAAAAGCGACGGGCGATCGACGTGCTGATGGCTGTGCAAGGGGGCCAAAGTTTCTTCTCCTCTATTTGACGAAAGCTAAGTGCTCCTTACAATCTCCAGTGCGTCAGGCTCAAAGAAAAGGATCTGAAAAGCAAGGAGATCCAACTTAGTTGTCCGCGTCACCTCTATATCATTTCTGTCTCGTAATATATTTTGATTGCTGGCCGCTGTCGACTGGTTTCCAACCAATGCCAGCCCGCCGCGCCCGATATGCCTTCATGGGCGCTCTTTCGTTCCCAGCGAGAGAGGAAGCCGACAAAACTATTCACACCAGGTACGGGTCCCTTAAGAGCCACATACGACTAATTTTACCTCTGAATATAGTGGTGAGCAAAGGCAAGCGCAAACGTCATGACAGCGACGATGAAGTGAACGGAAGAGAGGGACAGGAACATAGAAACGATGACGTGGATGATGAAGAAGAAGGTGATGATGCCGACGAGGAAGAGGAAGATTATCGCGCTACAAAGTCTAAGACACCAGCGAAGAAGGCTCACAATAAAACATTAACACCCAAGGCTAAGGGCGCACCCCCTGTGAAGAAGCCACGTATTGCAAAAGCTACAGGAGAAAAGGTTGCTAAATCTACCGTGACGAAAAGAGGTAGGAAGGTCAAGGAAGGGGACAACGCGTACGATGCTGCTAGAGTCGCGAAAGACACGAAAATTGCAGCTGATAACCCACTTTTTAGTACGTGCCATAACTATTTGGGTCACTATTGCCTCACTTCTGTCTTATAGATGCCATTATGAACCCATCAGCTGCCTTGCAGTCGACTGCGGAGGATTTTTTGGAGTCTCTCGAACAATCACCCGGTGCTGCCCTTGCGGAGCTTGTCAACCTCATTCTTCGCGCTTGTGGGTGCAACGATTCGGTCAATGCTGACGAGGTCGTAGATTATGATGGAGTTGTGGATGCCCTAGATAATTTTACTGAAGGCTTAAAGCAGGCGTGTTTACTTTTCCCTCATGATGCCTTCACCATTAACGTCTAAATTTAGGATAATTCCCCAGTATACCCTCTCACATCCAAATTACCAGTCTTCAAAAGATTTCGCAAATCCCTATCCGAATTCATCGAACGACTTGTCGCTTCTTCCGCAGACCTCGGAGCTCTATATACCTCTGATTTAATGCAAACTCTGCAGACATGGGTTATCGCTATGTCGTCTTCTCAGATCCGAAGTTTCAGACACACAGCCACCGTAGTTGCTCTTGAGGTTGAAACTGCACTTTGCGACGTTGCAGCGGCTGTTGAGAAAGAGGCGGAAGTCGTTGGCCGTCAACGCGAAGGAGAGAAAAAGCGAAAGTCAACTAATAAGGGAAGTGGCGCTAGAGATAAGGAATTAGAAGCCAAAGCACAGGAGATAAGGAAACGTCGGACCAAGCTGGCCGAGTTTATGAAGGAATTTGTTGATGGGTAAGTATAACAAAAAGTTCTACATACTCGGCAACTGACCATATGGTCTCAGAGTCTTCGTGCACCGGTATCGTGACCTTGACCCTAACATTCGTGCAGAATGTGTTCACGCGATTGGCTTGTGGTTCAAAAAAT
Source organism: Termitomyces sp. T108 (assembly GCA_017657275.1). NCBI lineage: Eukaryota > Fungi > Basidiomycota > Agaricomycetes > Agaricales > Lyophyllaceae > Termitomyces > Termitomyces sp. T108. The sequence continues at coordinate 10,107 of JAGGAU010000263.1, forward strand.
ACCCTGGCCATTTTCTGGATGCCTCATACCTGCGCTACGTTGGCTGGGTCTTATCAGACTCAAACACTCATGTTCGTCTTGAGGCTGTGAAGTCTCTTATTGGTGTTTACGAGCAGGGCAATTACATGGGCTCTTTTAATCACTTTACGGAACGCTTCAGGCCTCGGCTGGTTGAAATGGCTACTAGTGATATTGAAATACCCATTCGGGTCGCAGTTATCCAGGTCCTTGGTGCTATTGACAGCCACTCGCTTCTCGAGGACGAAGAACGCGAGAAGCTTTGTCTTTTGCTCTTCGACGAGGAAGTCAGGGTCCGGAAAGCCGTTAGCCAGTTTGTCAGAGGCGTTTGGGAAGAGGTGGTCGAGGAGCGACTAGTAGGCAAGAACAAACCAAGCGACGAAGATCATCAACATGCAGGATTTAAAGCCCTGGCCATACTTCTAGTAAAATGGTGTAAGACTCTTGACAAAATGATTGGCGATGAAGATGAGGATGTTAATGAAGCAGACGGGGAGGATGTTACGACTACTCAATCTCGCAAACGGCGAGAGGTTGCTGCCCTCGTTGCGTTGGACCATAAGGGGCGCACAGCGCTTGCTATAGAGGCTCTATGGGAGGAGGTAGACGCGGTTCGGGAGTGGGAATCATTGTTGGATCTGTTGTTGCTTGACCATTCTGCAGCTGAGGATGCGGAACCAGAGCAGGGATCATCGAAACGGTCGAGGGGGCGACCGAATGGGAAGGTTAGCACGCCAGATTCGGTTGTGGATGAGGCATGGCGGTTAGATGACTTTGAGGAATCCATGCTGCTCGAAGTGTTGGTGACGTCGCTTCGGAGAGCGAAGGTGGAGGCTGCTGGTGGGAAGAAGGCAAGTAATGTGGTATAGTTTCCAGAATTTTTCTTATCTGAATGCTCGTAATTTGCAACGCTTAGGGCGAAGACGAAAATGTGATGAATGACATAACCCGGGAACTGATCAAGGGACTTCCACGACTCTTCATCAAATATCAAACTGACCAGAATCGTATCGCTGATGTTCTTCTTATACCGACACTGATGAATCTCGACCTATATGTAGAGATGCGAATGATCACTGTTTGTCTTGTGTCATTTACAAACCCATTCAACGCTAACTCTTTCCAATGTTTCCGTTTAAGGGATACGAAAGCCTCTGGAACGACGTGACGAAGCAGTTCCTATCGCATTCATCACTGAACGTGCTTACGCATGCTATCGCCGCGATACGTCACTTTATGGATGCAACCAGCTTGTCAAATGCCAATAGTACGAAGATACTTGAACTGGAAGATGAAATGTCCACAAGCCTTCGTGATGCTGTTGCTGGACGTGATGAGATTGAGGTGGCATCGTTCAGCGAAGATGAGGTTTTG
>JAGGAU010000264.1:0-17633 GCA_017657275.1 Termitomyces sp. T108
GTCTAAGGACTCCTCTGCCAGAGTGCGGCGCATCAGGCGCAGGCGTGGAGGCATGGGAATGTACTGTACAGCATGACTGCGCCTAAACCCTAACCCCGGAGGAGGTCTGGAAATCTCCGGACTATTCCCGGACAACTCCGGAGGTCCCAAAATGGAAATAGCTCCAGAACGTCCTGAAATGGAAGTCCAGAAATCTCCGGACTGCCCCGGAACAATTCCGGAGGTCCCAAAATGGAAGTCCCCTGACAGAGAGGGTCTCACGTTGTGTTCAGAAAGGCCCCCTGTACATTGAGAAAGAGGGTGGCAGTGACATGTCTGGCATGCCAAGCATCCTTTATGTGGGAGACCACATGATGCATTGCATCAGTGGTGGTGCGCCCTGGCCAGCCTCTGAACTGCCCTGCTGGGAGCATACCATTGTCACAACCCACTCTTGGAGCTTGCCCACCACCCTGGGGACAACACCACCAATGCCCCCTACTCTTCTAGGACAACGCTAACCGCCCCCACTGCCCATTACAATGCCATGACAGGCCACAGTGACACCTGTCACTCCTGGGTTTGCTGCCTCCTCGACCCTGACACCCGGCAATCACCACAACCCTGGAACATTCTGCATCAACCCAGAACCTCCCACGGCACAGGCTGCCCTCAGACAGATCACCTCGGCATCCCCTGGCAATCAGTCCCATCACCCAGTGATCACTCCAGCAATCACGCCCAACACCTGCAGTTACAGCCTGACTGCCATCACCCACATCACCCGGCAATCACCCTGGCAATCATGCCTGACACCTGACATGGAACCAGGCTGAGCCCACCACCCTGGAGTCCGCCCAGCAGAGTACTTAAGGCCTATGTAGACAATCTGTACGCTAGTGTTGATATTGAAAACTATCTTGTCCCAATCTCCTTTGCCTCATACTATTGTATCTCATCTCAGTCTCTCGGTCTATTCCTGTCTACTTCCATTCTATCTTCTCCAAGTCTCTTTTCTCTTCTCAGTCTATTTCCCTTACTCCCGTCCTTGACTCCTTTTCCTGGTTCAATCTTGTCTCATTCTTTGTTCACTTTTCCCGTCCCTTTTTTCCCTTCATGGCTTGTCTCACCTTGGCCTCACCTCGCCTTCCCCAGACCAAGCCTGGGCTCACCTCAGTAATTCCGGACTCATGCCTCATACCTCCGGAACCCTGGCACAACCCTGGACTCACTCCCATAGCCAGGACCTAACCCTTCTACTCCTCTACACAGCCAGATTCATCTGCACTAGCCCTGGAGCCAACCCTGGACCCCGTAATCACGTAGGACTTCGTACTTGTAGCTACCTTGAGTCCGCCTTGTAAGGTCTTGCTTAGGAAGAAGCCCCTGCAGTCAATGGAACCTGACATAATATCAACACTCCCCTTACTACCGTTCTCAAATGGCTACTTACATGCAGCCCTACTATTACACAGACACCTACGGCCGGCCAGTACTAAATCCAGAACACTCAGTAAGCACCCCTCAACCCTTGTACCCACCCCCACCCAGTGACTACCCCCCAACCACATGCTTCTGGGGACCAGAACACGCCGAACCACTGTATGGCTTCTCTATCAGTCAAGGACCCCCGATCAAGTGGCAACAGGGTGCCCCCCACAACTCCCACTACACCCAAGTACTTCCAGGAGGACTTCCCAAAACCCTGGTCCATGGATGGCAACCTCCCTTCATCGCCAGCACCGGACCCTTTGTCCCCAGAGCCCTCTATCCCCAGCCTGCACCTTTCCCACCATGTTAGAAGTTGACCTAGAACACAAGTAAGTACTCAATGTACCTCAGTCGTCATGTACTTGACTCAGTTAAGCTTACCTAGAACATGAGTAAGTACTCAATGTACTAGGTAGTATTAGTAAGTATGATATCCGTTATATGTATGTATGGTGACTTACCCTCAGTCGTCGTGTACTTGACTGAGGGTAATGTCCGGATGATGCGTGTATATATGTATCTATGTGAGTTGTATTAAGGGTGAATTTGGGCAGAAATGATAACATGATGACCCTTCATCGGTCATCAAAGTCTGAGATGCTTACGGTGTTCACTAGCGTGACACTAGCGTCTAACACTCCTCCTCACCGTAAATGGCACAAACACGACACAAGGAAAGCTCCTCCTCACGCTGAATCGTGGTTAAGACATCCCTAGTATCCCTCACAGCTGAGAGAAATGAGGTAAAGGCAGGGGTTTCGTAAACAGATCTGCTATGTTGTCCTTTGTATTGATGTATCGGACTTCAATTTCTTTCGATGCCACACGCTCACGCAAAAAGTGATATTTGATGTCTACGTGCTTCACCTGCAAGTGGAGCAGGGGGTCTTCTGATAGGTTGATTGCTGCATTATTGTCGCACATGATGGTCGTTGCATTATCCGGGGTATGGTCAATCGCTTGCAGGAGGGTTCGTAGCCAGATACATTCTTGTGCAGCCTTGAACGCTGCCATGTATTCAGCCTCACATGAGGATGCTGCCACTGTTTTCTGTTTCCGCGATGCCCACAAGACTAAGCCAGAACCTAACGACCAAGCATATCCCCCGACACTCCGCCTAGTGTCTAGGCAGTTTGCCCAATCTGAGTCAGTAAACCCTGCCAGTGCAATGGGAGAAGTCCCGCCTAGGCGCAGCTTGAGTTCCCTCGTCCCTTTTAAGTATCGGACTACTCAAATTGCTGCATTCCAGTGTGTAACCGAGTATGAGTCAAAATACTGACTCAGTTGTTGGACCACGTATTGTATGTCAGGTCTCAAAGAGATAGCCAACCAGATCAAACCTCCCATGAGCCTCCGGTACGGAATTCTCGCTATATCATCACGCTCTTTCTGTGTTAGTACTGTATAGTCCGTCCGATGCAACTTTAGGCCTGGCTCCATGGGTAAGGATAGTGGGTTAGCTTCCTTCTGTCCAAATTGTGCAATCAACCTATCGATGACTGGAGTTTGGGACAGGTAGACTGCCTTGTTGGCCCTGTCCCATTCAACCGCAATGCCTACAATCTGCCGCGGGGTGCCCAGGTCAGAAATGGACCACGCTTCTCGGAGTTGGGACTTGAAGTGCTCGTTCACTTGTTTTGAATCTGCAATGGACAGGAAATCATCCACGTGAACCGCTGCTATAACTGTACCATGTTCTGATTTCCTATAATATATGCAGGACTCGCACACCAACCTCGTGAAGCCCCACCTTCCGACCATGTGGTCATTTAAGGTTTGGTTCCATATCCTCCCTGCTTGCTTCATTCCATATAGGCCCTTTTCTAGTTTGCATACATAGTCTTTTTTCCCCGGTTCCTCAAAGTCTCGTGGTTGTTCCATGTACGTTGTCTCCTCCTCAGGTAGTATCCCGTTAAAGAATGCAGTTTTAACGTCTATCTGCATTGCGTCCCAGCCCTGTACTGCCGCTAAGTGGAGAAGAATAATACGCCAGGATTCAGCGCGTGCTGTTGGTGAGGTGGTCTTTGTGTATTCTTTCCCATATATTTGATTGAATCCCTGCAGGACGTGCCTCACTTTAAAATGTACGATGTTCCCCTTTTCATCCCGCTTCAATGCAAATACAGGACAACCTCGATGCACCCTATGTCTGGTTGGTACCTCCGTTCTTGGAATCAGACGATAGACTCCCATCTCTTTCAGTGATTTGAGTTCGTCGTTATATGCCGCCCTCCATCTCTCTGCATCAGAGGATTGTAGAGCCTGATTCCACGTTTTAGGTACTTCTGGGTCGACGTCCCCAGCATCTATATTTGATTCGTCTTCAAGACCATCTAATACTGCAAGAATTTGATCCGGGTCGACTACTTCTTCTGCATTTCCCACAGGGTCTTGGTGTTGCTCTTGGTGTAGGCCTTCAATTGCACGTTGGCGTTCTACTCTTGCGTCGTGTATTCGCTCAGCTGATTCTTTTGACTCTCTGACCGCCCGTTGGGTAGCCGTCTCGAGTGCTTCATCAGGTCGGCTTCTTACCGTTGGGATAGGGATGCGAGTTGATCTTTGTGGTTGATCTGGGGCTTGCCTGTCATCTTCTACGGCAGATTCGTCTTGTGCAGTTGGGTTCTGCCCTGCTCTCTCATCTAAGATAGGAGCAGGCACATAATCGTCATCTTCTGGAACTATGAACGGCTGATTCATTGCCCCTCTTGATATTGATTTGATCGATGGTACAACTGTAATTCCAGGGGGCACAACGGGTGGAGGTAGGGTCAAGTTGTCAGGCCTGTGGTCATCATGATGTTCGATAAACTTAACGTGGTATGTGCTGTATACCCGTTTTGATATTCTATTGTAGCATCGGTAAGCTTTTGCCTTGGGATCGTATCCGATGAGTACGCATTCAATTGATCTATCATAGATCTTCAGGTTGCTCTTGCCCAGGACCAGGACAAAGACCTGACAGCCAATCTTGTGAATGTGAGAGTACTTAGGTTTCTTGTCATACCATAGCTTGTCAGGGGTTACACTGTTAACAGCTGATGTTTTTGTCCTGCCATGTAGGTATGTTGCAGTCAGGTAAAACTCGTCCCACAGGAATGCCGGACATTTCGCATAGATTCTCATTGCAATACTTTTTCCCATCAGGGTTCGGTGCATCCGTTCGACGCGCCTGAGGTGTGCTGAGGTATAAACTGCGCCGTGCTGTGTTGTTATACCCTGCGACCAATACCATAACTCATTTTCTTTTGCAATGATCTCTGAATTGTTTCCTGAACGTAGGATTCCCAGCTTCAATCCTGTTTCTACCTGCTGTGCCAGTATCCATGCTCTTAATTCAGCAAATGCGTTGCTCTTTAGCTTCAACAGAATAGACCATGGTTTATTTGTGTAGTTGTCGACTATGTTCATCATGTAATTATTTCTGGTCCTTGACGTAATGTCCTGCTTCCCCGTTAGATCCACCCATACAATCCCTAGCTTCCACGTGGCTCTGTGCCCAACCCCTTCCTCTCTGATCTTGGGGACAGGTGTCCTTGCCTGTTTGCCGCGAATGCATTCGTCACATTTTGGTGGTTTGGAGGTGAAGCTGGATGGCGTACCTTCGACCATGCCTAATTTTGCCATTTCCATAATGGTTTGATAGTTGGCATGACCTAATCAGCGGTGCCATGTGACGAGGTTGGGTGGTGAGTAGACCGTGAGCACGAGTTCACTTCGGAGATTTAGCGTGTACAGGTTCTTTGGAAGGAGCAGGGTTCCTCTGGCGACTAGTTTGTTTGTGGCTTTTCTAAACAGGGTTGCTTCTGTGTCACCAAACATTGTAAAGATGCAGGCCTTCTTTGCCATGGAGCTGACCGAGAGTAGCCTCACGGTTGCTTTTGGAACATACAGCACATCGTCAAGTGTCAGGTACGTATTGTTTGCCAAATGTAAGCGGATTTGACCGATTGCAGTTGCAGAAATTGTCGATCCACCAACGCCTCGAATGGGTTTGTGGGGTATGGGTCTTAGTGAGACAAAGTCTGACTTGCTTGGCAATATGTGGACAGTGGCGCCGGAGTCTAGGTAAAACGGGTAGCTGTTGCACATGAGGTCATCTCGTCTGTTTGTGGGGTGCGCCGCAAGCGTGGCTGGTTGTGAGTCAGTCAGTCCTCTGTCCACCGCATACAACATCTGCTTGTTCTCTAGGAAACAGCAGATTTCATCTGGTCCATACGGTGTAGCTGCCGTTGCCGCTGCCAAGTCACGGGAGCTGATTGAGCGGGCACCCGCATATAGGGGATTGTCTGAGAGAGAGGAGAATGCCACAATGGACTGTAGGAGGTCCTTGGTGACGTTGCCCACGTCAAACGCACGATTTATCTTCTCAAAAATCCTGTCGATAGTCTTAGTGAGTGGCTCTGTCGGGGAGCACTTCGTGGTCAGCGCCTCCTGGAGGAGCTGAACCTGCTGGACCGGGCCAGCACCCCCATGTCTCGCTTGCAGGTACTCCCACAAGGACTTAGCATCAATAGTACCATCCGCTAGGTTGCGCTCGGATTCAGAGAGCCCCAGCATCAAGAAGGAGCTAGCAAGACGATTGTTCAACCTCCAGCTGCGGTAAGCTCGTGGCTCATGCACACGATGGGGGGGTTTGGGAGGGTCAAAGACATATTTGTACAAGCCACTCATGGTGAGTTCCAACCTCATGAACTTCAACCACGGCATTCACTTGCCATCATCCTTTGCCAGTAGATCCCCCCCATAACAGAGGGAGACCTTTATCTGCGTGACCACTGGTGTGGTGCTATCAACCCTCTGCATCTCAATTGCCTTGGACTCAGTCACAGCAGGGGGCGGGGGTTCGACTTTACTCTCAGGTTGGATCGCAGGAGCCATAGTACCAGATTAGATGTAGTATCAATAACAATACTGGGGCAACGTGTGCCCTTGAAACAAAACAACGCGCGTAGTTGCATGGCAATCAAACAGTCAGATATCAAGTGGGGGTCCGCCAGAACCGGATGGTGGGTCCACAGAGAAAATTTCCAATCGTCAACTTCAGGATGCAAAGCAGCACACTCCCATAACCTGTTAGAAGTTGACCTAGAACACGAGTAAGTACTCAATGTACCTCAGTCGTCGTGTACTTGACTCAGTTAAGCTTACCTAGAACACGAGTAAGTACTCAATGTACTAGGTAGTATTAGTAAGTATGATATCCGTTATACGTATGTTTGGTGACTTACCCTCAGTCGTCGTGTACTTGACTGAGGGTAATGTCCGGACGATGCGTGTATATATGTATCTATGTGAGTTGTATTAAGGGTGAATTTGGGCGGAAATGATAACATGATGACCCTTCGTCAGTCATCAAAGTCTGAGACACTTACGGTGTTCACTAACGCGACACTAGCGTCTAACACACCACCCCAAAGTTATCCCACCCAGTACACCCAACTCGTGGCACCCCCTCCAACTCGTACTCCACCCTCCCCCCTAGCTGTCAGGTTCCATTGACTGCGGGGGCTTCTTCCTAAGCAAGACCTTACGAGGTGGACTCAAGGTAGCTACAAGCATGAAGTCCTACGTGATTACGGGGTCCGGGGTTGGTTCCGGGGTTAGTGTGGATGAATCTGACTATGTGGAGGATTAGTAGGGTTAGATCCGGGCTGTGGGAGTGAGTCCAGGGTTGTGCCGGGGTTCCGGGGATGCAAGGCGTGAGTCCGGAATTACTGGGGTGAGCCCGGGCTTGGTCTGGGGGAGGTGAGGCGAGGCTGGGACAAGATGAGCTGGGAAGGGAAAAAGAGACGAGAAAGGGAACAAGAATGAGACAAGATCAAACCGGGGAAAAGAAGTCAAGGACGGAAGTAAAGGAAAAGAACTGAGAAAGGAAAAGGGACTTGGAGAAGATAGAATGGAAGTAGACAGGAATAGTGCAATATCAACACTGGCATACAAGTTATTTACCTAGGCCCTAAATACTGCGGACTCCCGGGTGGTAGGCTCAGCCTGGATCTATGTCGGGTGTCGGGCATGATTGCCAGGGTGATTGCCAGGTGATGCGGGTGATGGGGGTCGGGCCCACAACTGCGGGTGTTGGGCATAATTGCCAGAGTGATTGCCGAGTAACAGGACTGATCGCCGGGGGATGCCAAGGTGACCTGTCTGAGGGCGGTCTGTGCCGTGGAAGATTCTGGGTTGATGCGGGGTGTTCCAGGGTCGCGGTGATTGCCGGGTGTCAGGGTTGAGGGGGCAGCGAACCCAGGAGTGACAGGTGTCACCATGGCCTGTCGCGGTGTTGTGATGGGCAGCAGGGGCGATTGGCGTTGTCCCGGGAGAGTACGGGAGTGTTGGTGGTGTTGTCCTAGGGTGGTGGGCAGGCTCCGGGATGGGTCGTGACACTAGTGCGTCGACAACAGTTTGATGACTATGTCCAGCAAAGGAACAGCGTCCTCTAGAGACTCCGGATCAAACCCCAGGAATTTGCCCATAGAACTCAGAACCTCCTTGCTGTTACAATCCGCCACCACTGCTGGTAAACCGCCAACCACCGCCGGTACCCAGCCCCAGCCCCGGTACCCTCAAACTCACTAGGACAGCCCCACAAACCCCGGGCCCAGACCGGTCCTCTCCAGCGGCCATCAGCACATTGATGGCCATCAACAGCCATCACCGTCTGTATACGCCACCTCGGCGCCAACCCCAGCAAACCCCGGATGCCCATGCCACCGTCAGCACCTGCCCCGGCAATCCCCAGGCGCCCATGCCACCGTCAGCACCCACCCTGGCAATCCCCGGCCATTGACCCAGCGATCCCTGGCCCATCACCAGCACACCCTGACGTCCCCTTTCCCAATTGGGCAACCACCATGACTCGCGCATCAACGCATTGCCCAACCTGGACCCCACGCCCCACGCCTCCTGTTTGGTCAACTCCTCGCCTCCCCGCACCATCCATGCCTCCATGCTCCCAAAGCAAGGCCCTTCCTTTGTGAGTTTCCTTTACGCCACCAACATCCGCAGTGCCCTTGCATGGTCCCCGGGCTCCAGCAAGATCCCCGGTATGCCTTACACAAACCCCGGGCTCCAGCAAGGATCCCTGCCCCGCGACTTGCCACGGAGCCTGGGCCTGAGCCCCAGAGCATGCCCGCCCCCTAGTATATAAGCCGTAGTGTAGTATCTGGTACTTTAGTGTTGATATTGCCCATCCCAGTCTCTAGTTTGCCCAGTTATCGTTCCAGTCCATTTCCCTTATCACATCTCTGTTTCTTCTATATCTCATACTTGACTCAACTCGCTTCTTCCTTATCTTATCACTCGTCTCATCTCGTCTCAATCTATCTGCTTTCCATCTCCAGTCTCTCTCTCTCTAAGTTCCTCTTCCATCTATCTCTCTAAGTTTCTCTCCGTTTTCCTCCCCCTCTCTTCTCCATCTCACCTCTCATCTCTCTCTCCTCCCGTCTTGACTCTTTCACCCTCCCCCTGTCCTTCTCCAGCCCCGGGACTTAGTGAGTCCCATGCCTGAACCCTGACCCTCCTTGCACTCACTTCCAGGACTTATACCGAGCCCCGGAGTTCGTCCCCGGACCCCGGAGTTCCCTCGACAGTCTCTTGGACCAGTCTCGGCCCCTCCGCCCTCACCCTTGCCCTTCAGTTCCGGTCCTATCGCCACGCCTGCCCTTCGGTTGTGCATGTAGACTTTGTGCGTGCCAAGTAAGGATTCAGCCAGTGGTCTGAGCCCCCATGGTCAGCAGAACCTGACACTTGCAAGCCTTGGACAGGAGAACATCCCAGTGGCTCCCCAGAGGATTGGGCCCACCAACTCCTTGACTTCAATGACCAAGGAGCCGCCGGGCAACTCCCCCACCCCGTTGAAGAAGATCTCTGGCAAAACACGTTTAAATGCAATGAACTGCATGAACTCATAAACAAGATCCATGCCTCACCCAATCCTGGAATCTTTGACAATCCTGCGCACCCCGCCAGATCCTTCCACATACAATGAGGAGCACCCCCAAACCCTGACTACGCAAAAGCACTGGAGCAGCAAAACCAAGAAGGATTAAATGCCGCCTCCGCCATCCTATGCGCTCTGAACCCCAATGGAGGATTATTTGAGCAGCCGGTGGCACAAAAGGTGGGTCTTTCCACCTGCCCCAGAGCTAACTCCATCCCTAGCGCCTTCCAGACGTGGGGACAAACCACATGTGAAAAACCTGCTACTGCACCACTCCCAGGACCCCAGCACAACAACAACGCCCGCTCTGACCACACCCTGTCCTACATCAGCGAACGTGTCCTGCCTTGCACAGAACCAGCCCCGTTCCAAAGAGATTGACCACCCCACTTTGACCTCTGCCAGACTTACAGACGCAACGCCCCACCTTCAGAGCCCCAACATTTCGACCCAGGACTGCAAATGCCACCTCCAGGACCCCCGGGGCCACCACCTCGTGACCCTGGACCACCAGGACCACCACCACCCCAAGGCCCACTGCCACCGCTACCAGGCCCACCATGACCTCCACCAGGTCGACCCCCCGTACCTCCTGTTGACTCCAGAAACGCAAGGCCGCCTCTGGGAGGACTACCTCCACCTCGATGGAATCCTGGACCACCCCCCTGGCAGCGGAAGACCCTCCAACGGTGGACCCCTGGAAGGCTGGGGCCCCGCAATAGGTGCTTTCCCCCCACCCCAAGGAGGAAACCACTACTACTATTACTACAATGCTGGACTGTCATGACCACCACCACCGCCAGCCCCGCCAAACCACTGCTGGTGCCCAACTCTGGCCCCGGCCCCGGTACATCCAAAGCCATCAGACCAGCTCCACAAAGCCCTGGACCCGGACCGCTACCACCAAGACCAGCTATCAGCGGCCATCAACTCTCATCACCGCCCACGCATGCCACATCAACACCACCCTGGCAATCCCCAACCGCCCGCGCCACCATCAGCGCCAACTCCGGCAATCCCCAGCACATCACCACCCGTCAACGCCACATCAGCACTGACCCCAGCAATCCCCAACACTCTCCCGTCCGAACTAGGCAGTCCCTACGCGCCTCGCATCAATGCATCACACCAGCCCAAACCCCGTGCCTGACACCCCTCTTCAGTCAACTCCTTGCCTCCCCGCATCGTCCATACCTCCAATGCTCCCAAAGCAAGGCCACTCCTTTGTAAGTATTCCTTTACGCCACCAACATTCACCACGTCCTTGCACGGTCCTTGGGCTTCAGCAAGAGCCTCGGTACGCCTTGCACAAACCCCGGGCTCCAGCAAGGACCCCTGCCCCGCGACCCGCCACGGAGCCCGGACCTGAGCCCCGGGGCATGCCTGCCCCTCGTATATAAGCAGTAGTGTAGTATCTGGTATGGTAGTGTTGATATTGCCCATCCTAGTCTCTAGTTTTCCAGCCATCGTTCCAAGTCTACTTCTATTATCCTATCTCTATTTCCTCTTTATCTCATACTCGACTTGACTCCCTCTCTTCTTATCTTATCTCTTGTCTCGTCTCACCTCAATTCATCTGCTTTTCATCTCCGGTCTCCTCCTATCTCTAAGTTCATCTTCTGTCTATCTCTCTAAGTTTCTCTTGGTTTTCCTTCCTCTCTCTTCTCTGTCTCGCCTCTCGTCTTGTCTCCCCTCCAGTCTCGACCCTTTTGCCCTCCACCCATCCTTCTCCAGCCCCGGGACTTAGCAAGTCCTGCGCCTGAACCCCGACCCTCCTCACACTCACTTCCGGGACCTACACCAAGCCCCGGAGTTCCCTTGACAGTCTCCTGGACCAGTCTCAGCCCCTCTGCCCTCACCCTCACCCTTCAGTTCCGGTCCATGCCGCTGCGCCCGCCCTTTGGGTGTGCGTGTAGACTTCACGTGCGCCAAGTAAGGATTTGCCCAGTGGTCTGAGCCCCCGTGGTCAGCGGAACCTGACATGGACCTCCGCCTTGCAATCCCGGCCCTGCTGACAATACTTGCGATGCCCTCACTCGGAAGGGCAAGTTGGACATACAAAAGCCTGAGTCCTTCACTGGTCATGATCTCTGTAAATGGAGAACTTACCTCACTCAGTGTTTAAATATGTTCCAAGCAAAACCTATTACTTTCCAGCTCGACAACGCTCACATCGCCTTTGCCGCCTCTTACCTCTAGAGTATTGCCTTCAATCACTACACCACGCTTCTCCGGTTTGACCCCCAAAACCCTGTGCTCTCAAATTGGCAAGCTTTTGTGAAGGAGTTCTCAAGCAAGTTCGGAGTATTCGACACCATTGCAGAAGCTGAGGACAACCTCTTCAACCTCCGGATGCGACTTGAGGATCAGTTCACTACATTCATCATACGTTTTGAGAAGGAAGCTTATGAGACCAGCTGGAACTACAACGCACTCCGGTACGCCCTCCGACATGCCCTTCCTCAATGCATCAAGGATGTTCTCCAGCTTGCACCAAAGCAACCCACGTACAACGGTTACAAGGCCCTGGTCATGCAAATCGATCAAAGGTATTGGGAAGATTGTGCTGAGTACAACAACACACACTTGCAATGGGGAAACTCTGGAGGACAAACTTGGCAGGTGGCCCCCCCTAATAATGTTAATAACCCCTGCACACAGAACCCTCCCCCACCTGCCACCCCCAGAGCATGACCCCCCTTCCCCTGGACCCCGATTAATAGCAATCAACCCCCCAGACCCCAACCTTTGGCCCAACTGAACGCTGGTAACATTGCTGAAATCCCCAAGACCACCCCAGAAGAACCCACTAACCCAGACACCCTGCTCGACAACTCTGAACTTCAGGATGATGAGGAAGCCCTCCTGGCCAGCCATACTCGGGGCTCTGGTCAACCCTGGATCAACGTACCCCTTGATGTCCAGGAGCAAAGACAAAGAGAAGGCACCTGCATTTTATGCGGAGAACAAGGACACTTCATTGGAGAATGCCCAAAACACCCCACTCTGGGTTGTGTGGTTTGGACATTTGAAGGAGAAGAATGTGAGTACCAGTTCTTGGAAAACAACCCAGCGGTTTAGAACAGGAAGACCTCCTAAATCATGGGATCAGTGTCTTCCCTGCCCTGGTATCACATCTACGTGCCATGGTTATAGCTCCGGACACCCCCTTGATCCTCCTCCCATCACACTCCACCCAATCCCTACTCCTACGCACCACTATCACTCCCCTCAAAGAAACTATCAATATCCTCATTGATAGTGGTGCCACGGACAACTTCATTGATGAAGCATGGGCTGCCCTCACCACCGGACCACCCTGGAGACTCCCCATCCCCATTCAATTACACCTCTTTGATGGGAACACCTCCTCCGCTGGCGACATCACCCACTTTGTCCAACTCCCCATCACCTTTGCCAACAGTCAAAAACAGGAACTCTGGGTGCTTGTCACCAAACTGCACGCCTTGACTCCACTCATCCTGGGACTCCCCTGGCTTTGCAGTACCAACCCCCGAATTAACTGGCAAAGTCTGATGATCCAGTTTGACCGGGACTCCAGCACCCCCTGCAACCCCATTTTCTTTGACCTACCACCTTCCCCACAACTCCTGCGAGCCCCCTGGACCCCCTGTGAAGAATCCCCAGCACACGCCTCACTGCACTCTGGCTCCACCTGATCCTTTGTCATTAACACCAGGCTAGGCAAATCCCCGGAGATCCTTCCTGCCCTTATTGATAGCAGGGCCACAGAATCTTTTATCAGCAACCGGTTAGCCCTCCCACATCAGGACATTGGCAAGCCCCTAGAACTCCAGCTCATCAACGGGCAACCTGCGCCCTCTGGGCCCATCACTAGGTCCCACTCCAGCACTCTCACTCTGGACAACGGCCTCCAATTCCCCGTTGACTTCCTGGTAACCCAGCTCCATGAATCGACCCCCATTGTCCTGGGACTGCCCTGGCTTTGCAACGTCAACCCAGACATTGACTGGGCCATGCTCACAATGAAATTCAACATCCCTGGGACCATCCTCGCAGCAGTTCGCCTTCACACTCCAACCCCTCTCGACGATATCAAGCCCCAGAGCAACACAAAAACCCTGGAACCTCAACCATTGTCACCCCCAAACAACCCCCTCCCTATGCCCGTCAACCCCAGCAACCTCAACATCAAGATCATCAGCGCTGTACCATTTGCCTGCATCCTCCAGGAGGGTGCACAGGCTTTCCAACTTCACATCACCCCCACGCTACTGGAAGAACACTTAAGGGCAGAGACCAGCCCCCTGGAGCAGAGGACAGAAGAGGAAACTCTGCATGAAGTAATTCCTCCTGAGTACCACAAGTTTGCTGATGTGTTCTCCAAGGGCAGCGCAAAGGAGTTACCCCCCCACAGGGCCTACAACCACAAAATCGACCTTGAGGAAGGGACCACACCCCCCTTCAGCAGAATTTACAACATGTCCAAAGTCAAATTACGTGCCCTCAAGGACCACCTTGATGAAATGCTGGGAAAAGGCTTTATTCAATCCATCTCTGCCGCTGGTGCCCCGGTACTGTTCATCAAGAAGAAGGACAGCTCCTTCTGCCTCTGCATCGACTACCGGGGCCTCAATAAGGTCACCAAGAAGAACCAGTACCCCCTCCCCCTCATTGGAGACGAAATAAGTCGACGGATCGCACTCAAATCAGGTCCAAACAGTATAATTACTAATACCCTGAAGACTAATACAAGCTCCCTAGGCCTAAAACGTCCGCTCCCTGGGGACTCCGAGCCGTGACAAGTATATTGCTTGCCGATCCCCTCAAATCCTCCCTCTCTTTATACCCCTTGTTATGCACATGGACCAGTGCATGGCTTGTGTGTTTTCGCTGACCCGACTTTGTCCTGGTGTACCGGCACAGGCTTGGCACGGTCTCGATGCGTCTCTGGAGCAAGGTTTAGCCTTGGAAAGGCTAAACCTGGTCCTTCGACTGTTCCTGCCCTTGCCGGGGCTTGGCTGTCGCGTCCTCAGGTTCTCCGGCCTGTTCGTCGTCCGTTGGCTAGGGCTGGGAGAGGTTCAGGGAGTCTTTGGGACAGCTATGAGGTTGGTTGGTTTGAACGTCGTGAGTTGTTACAAAGGTTTGATGCTTTGATCTCGGATCATGATCCGAGATCTCTGCATCAATCTTTGGGCTATTTTTGCACAAAGGTTTGATTTTGTGATCTCAGATCATGATCCGGGATCATTGGATCAAACCTTTGGCACAGCCACCTTGATCGGCTATCATGGCAGACTTGATGCAGTGATGGCTAGCTTCTTTTGTCACTCCTGCTTTGCTGGCATCCTCGTTTCTTATGCTTAGGGTTTTCTTATATGTTCTAAGGTATGTTCTTGCTGTCTATGGTTTTTGACAGCCTGGCTTACAGTTTTTGGCCGGTTTTTAGGGTATATTGAGAACATATTTATCCTTTTGTCGGTCTCTTTTCCAAGACCAGCGTAACAGTGAAACTCAAGAAGTGCTCTTTCCACACCAACGAAGTTGAGTACCTTGGCGTCATCTGTCCCTGGACAGAGTTCAAATGGATCCCTTGAAGGTGGACGCCATCCTCAACTGGCCTCCTCCCTGGAATGTCAAGGAAGTACAGTCATTCCTGGGTTTTGCTGACTTCTACCAGAGATTATAGACAACTACTCCGGTATTACAAAACCCCTCAACTGCCTCACCCGGAAGGAAACCACTTGGGCCTGGGACAGTAAGTGCCAAAGTGTCTTTGAACTCCTCAAGAAGGCCTTCACTGCTGCCCCAGTATTACAACACTTTGACCCAGAGCTCCCCATCGTCCTGGAGTGCGACACCTCCAACTACGCCATCGCTGGCATACTCTCGCAGATGGACTCCAGCAACAACAGCACTCTTTGACCTGTTGCCTTCTACACTCCATTGATACCGAACTCAACTACAACATCTACAACAAGGAACTCCTTGCCATTGTCGAAGCCTTCAAGCAGTGGCACGCCTATCTCAAAGGAGCCTGGCACTAGATACAAGTCTACTCGGACCACAACAACCTTCAATATTTCACCACAACCAAGCAGCTCGGTCGCCAACAAGCCTGCTGGTCTGAAATTCTCCTCTCCGAGTACAACTTCACCATCCACTATCACCCAGGACGACTTGGAGCAAAACCCAATGCTCTCATACAAAGACTGGACGTCTACTCCAAGAAGACCTTTGAAGCAGAGCGCAATGCATTCAACCATCACGTGGTAATCCCCCCTGAACATCTGAACGCAGTACTAATCATAAACAAGGAAGGGATTCTAAGGCAGATTTGCCAGGCACCCCGGGACCCCTACTTTGAACAGCACAACCCCTGGAGCCCCAATCCCAACGACTCCCCCAATGACTCCTTCACCCTCTCTGATGACCAGTGCCTCCTACTTCAAAATGGTTGCATCTACGCCCCCAATCACACCAAGATTTGTCTTGACATCCTCCGGCAACACCATGATCACAAGCTCCGGGGCCACCCAGGAATGCAAAAGACCCTCCAACTCATCTCTCAGATGTATTTCTGGCCTGGCATAAAGAAGAATGTCACACAATACATGTGGTCTTGCAAGGCCTGTCTCTGGGCCAAGGTACCACAACACAGACCCTACGGACTTCTCAAGCCCCTACCGGTTGGACGACGTCCCTGGTCCTCTATCTCTATGGACCATATCGTCGAACTCCCAGAGTCTGAAGGGTTCAACACCATCTTGGTGGTGGTATGTAGGCTGACCAAACAGGCAATCTTCCTGCCCTGTTGAACAACCGATTCAGCCCCAGAGTTCACCAAGATGTTCCTCAAACATGTCTTTGCCAAACACGGACTTCCAGACAACATCGTCTCTGACTGCAGCCCCCTCTTTGTCTCCAAATTCTGGACCTCCCTCTGCAAGGCACTTGACGTCAAAGTCCGGCTTTCGACTGCCTACCACCCAGAAACCAATGGGCAAACAGAACGAGTGAATCAGACCCTTGAGCAGTACCTCTGCCTCTATGTCAATTATCTGCAGAACAACTGGCATGCAGAGCTACCCCTCGCTGAGTTCACTTACAATAACACTCCTCATTCTGCTACCGGAGTCTCACTGTTCTTTGCCAACAAAGGTTACCACCCCAAGCTCACCTTCTCTCTCCAGGACATCCCCTCCCACGTTGCCCACAAAGTTGCCCAAGACCTCCAAGACCTCCACCAGTTCTTCTGCGAAGAAATCAACATTGCCAACAAAGCCTACGCCAAGCAAGCCAATTCCAAGCAAGAGAACACCCCCAATTGGGCCCCTGGAACTCAGGTATGGCTCGATCAATGAAACCTTTGCATCAGATGCCCCTCCCTGAAGCTCAATCACAAACAATTTGGCCCCTTCAAGGTTCTCCAGAAGATCTTGTTGCATGCCTACAAACTCAACCTGCCCCTGGGGATGAAGGACCTCCACCCAGTATTTCACGTACGACTGCTCAAACGCCACGCCCCTGATCCCTTCCCTGGATGACATCTGGAACGCCCACCACCCCTAGAAGTAGAAGACAAGTACTAATACAAAGTCAACCACATCCTTGATTCCTGGTTGATATGCGGCTGCCCCTATTACCTCGTATATTGGAAGGGCTATAACTCTGAAGACAACACTTGGGAACCCTGACAACACCTCAAAAATGCCCTCAAAAAACTCCAGGAGTTCCACCAACGGCACCCTGACAAACCCCAGGGCCCCCGGGACTAGATCACACAGACAGCCACAATGGGCGTAACCCCTGCCTCTGGATTCATTAGGGATTCAACTCCCACCAAGACTCCTGCATCCCCTTCTCCTATCCCCATACAAAACACTTATTATCCTGAAGCAGGGCCAGAAATGTACAAACTAATATTACATTATTTACATGCCCAAGGAATAATGACAAGATGAACAAAAAAAAACACATCCACAAGTGGCCACCTAGAACCCACACCTGCCTCCTATGCCTGACCACTCCCTCCAGGCCCTGACTGCCTCCCCTGATTCCCCTCTGGCCCAAACTCGCGATCCAACAAAGCCTGAGCCATTTGTGTCAGCTCCTCAACCGACAAAGGATCTTGGAGTCTGTCCACAAACACCTCAAGCGGACGGCTCCTTATTCTTTAACCCCCATCATCCCTTCCGGGGTCCCGGTGGTTTTAGATTTTAGTTAGCCAATATACACGCTC